>JAGHMJ010000030.1:713125-720625 GCA_018749465.1 Paracanthobrama guichenoti
TGTGGGTGGGTGTGTGGGTGTGCGTGCGTGTGGGTGTGTGGGAGTGAGTGCGGGTGTGTGGGAGTGAGTGCGTGTGCGTGGGTGTGTGGGAGTGGGTGGGTGTGTGGGAGTGGGTGGGTGTGTGGGAGTGGGTGGGTGTGTGGGAGTGAGTGAGTGCGTGTGGGTGGGTGTGTGGGAGTGAGTGAGTGAGTGCGTGTGGGTGGGTGTGTGGGAGTGCGTGTGGGTGGGTGTGTGGGAGTGAGTGTGGGTGGGTGTGAGTGAGTGCGTGTGAGTGCGTGTGGGTGGGTGTGTGGGAGTGAGTGTGGGTGGGTGTGAGTGAGTGCGTGTGAGTGCGTGTGGGTGGGTGGGTGTGTGGGAGGGAGTGCGTGCGTGTGGGTGTGAGTGAGTGCGTGCGTGTAATTCATATGCACATGACTGATTGTGAGCAATGTGCTGGTATCCATTTCTGCCCATGTGACACTGCTGCCATGTTTTGTCCGACAGACGGATGATCGGGAATCCAAACGGGACACTCCGGAGGAAGGAGAGCTACGAGACCACAAGATGGAAATAACGATAAGGAACTCACCCTATATGCGGGAAGACTCGACCGAAGACAGGTGAGCGCCACATTGAAAGAGGCTTAAAGAGGTGTATGGGAACATTAATAATCTGTGTGTGTGTGTGTGTGTGTGTGTGTGTGTGTGTGTGTGTGTGTGTGTGTGTGTGTGCGTGCACGCACGCAGAGGAGAGGAGGACGAGTCTCTGGCCATCAAACCCCCACAGCAGATGGCCAGAAAAGACAAATCCTACCACAGAAAAGAGGAGAAGAGGAAGGACAAGAGGAGGCACAGGAGCCATTCTGCTGAAGAAGGTCTGATCAATACATCAAACATTTAAATGTTCATACAGTAGATGAGTTACACTCTTCATATAAAGTGATCTGTTGTGTTTACAGTCGGGAAACACGTGCGCACAAAAGACAAAGAGAAGGAGCGAGAAAACGAGAGGAGGAAAAGACAGTGGCAGGACGACAACAAAACCAGACGAGATTATGAGCGTCAGAAACGAAGGGATCAGGCCAGAGCTCACTCCCGCAGAGAGAGGTCCAACACACACTCACAAACACTCACACACTCTCACACACACACAAACACTCACACACTCTCACACACACTCCCGCATAGAGAGGTCCAACACACACTCACAAACACTCTCACACACACACTCTTACACACACTCCTGCAGAGAGAGGTCCAACACACACTCACAAACACTCACACACTCTCACACATACTCCTGCAGAGAGAGGTCCAACACACACACTCACACACAAACACTCACACACACTCCCGCAGAGAGAGGTCCAACACACACTCACAAACACTCACACACACACTCCTGCAGAGAGAGGTCCAACACACACACTCACACACAAACACTCACACACTCCCGCAGAGGTCCTGCACACACTCACACACACTCACACACACACACATACTCCTGCAGAGAGGTCCAACACACACACTCACACACACTCACACACAGAGAGGTCCACACACACACACTCACAAACACTCACACACTCTCACACATACTCCTGCAGAGAGAGGTCCAACACACACACTCACACACACACTCACACACCTGCAGAGAGAGGTCCACACACACACACACACACACACACACTCCCGCAGAGAGGTCCAACACACACACACACTCACACTCACACATAACACTCAGAGAGGTCCACACACACTCACACACACACAGTCACACACACACTCCATCACACACAGGTCAAACAACACACACTCCTGCAGAGGTCCTCACACACTCACAAACACTCACACACACAAACACTCCCGCAGAGAGAGGTCCAACACACACACACACACTCACAAACACTCACACTCTCACACACACTCCCGCATAGAGAGGTCCACACACACACACACACACACAACACACACACACACAGAGAGGTCCAAGACACACTCACAAACACACACTCACACACACAAACACTCCCGCAGAGAGAGGTCCAACACACACACACACACTCACAACACTCACACTCTCACACACACTCCTGCAGAGAGGTCCACACACACTCACACACACACAAACACTCACACACTCCCGCAGAGAGAGGTCCAACACACACTCACACACACACTCCTGCAGAGAGAGGTCCAACACACACACACACACACTCACACAACACTCACACACTCTCACACACACTCACAAACGCTCACAGAGAGGTCCAACACACACTCACAAACACTCACTCACACACACACACAAACACTCACACTCACACACACTCCCGCAGAGAGGTCCAACACACTCTCACACACTCACTCACACACACACACAGAGGTCACACACTCCCCGCAGAGAGAGGTCACACACACTCACACACACTCCTGAGAGAGGTCCAACACACACACACACACTCCTCAGAGAATCCACACACACACAAACACTCACACAATCCCACACACACTCCTGCAGAGAGAGGTCCAACACACACACACAAACACTCACACAATCCCACACACACTCCCGCAGAGAGAGGTCCAACACACACTCCCGCAGAGAGAGGTCCAACACACACTCACACACACTCCCGCATAGAGAGGTCCAACACACACTCACAAACAGTCACACACTCTCACACACACTCCTGCAGAGAGAGGTCCAACATACACTCACACACACTCCCGCAGAGAGAGGTCCAACACACCCTCACAAACAGTCACACACTCTCACACACACTCCTGCAGAGAGAGGTCCAACACACACACACAAACACTCACACAATCCCACACACACACAAACACTCACACACACTCCTGCAGAGAGAGGTCCAACACACACACACAAACACTCACACAATCCCACACACACTCCCGCAGAGAGAGGTCCAACACACACTCACACACACTCCCGCATAGAGAGGTCCAACACACACTCACAAACAGTCACACACTCTCACACACACACTCCCGCAGAGAGAGGTCCAACATACACTCACACACACTCCCGCAGAGAGAGGTCCAACACACACTCACAAACACTCACACATACTCCTGCAGAGAGAGGTCCAACACACACTCACACACACACAAACACTCACACACACTCCCGCAGAGAGAGGTCCAACACACACTCACACATTCACACACACTCACAAACACTCACACTCTCACACACACTCCCGCAGAGAGAGGTCCAACACACACACTCACAAACACTCACACTCTCACACACACTCCCGCAGAGAGAGGTCCAACACACACTCACAAACAGTCACACACTCTCACACACACTCCTGCAGAGAGAGGTCCAACACACACTCACAAACAGTCACACACTCTCACACACACTCCTGCAGAGAGAGGTCCAACACACACTCACAAACACTCACACACTCTCACACACACTCCGCGCAGAGAGGTCCAACACACACTCACAAACAGTCACACACTCTCACACACACTCCTGCAGAGAGAGGTCCAACACACACTCACAAACACTCACACACTCTCACACACACTCCCGCAGAGAGAGGTCCAACACACACTCACAAACGCTCACACACTCACTCACTCACTCACTCACACACACACAAACACTCACACACTCCTGCAGAGAGAGGTCCATCACACACTCACACATACTCTTGCAGAGAGAGGTCCAACACACACTCACACACACACAAACACTCACACACACTCCCGCAGTGAGAGGTCCAACACACATTCACACACACTCACAAACACTCACACTCTCACACACTCCCGCAGAGAGAGGTCCGACGCACACTCACAAACACTCACACTCTCACACACACACTCCCGCAGAGAGAGGTCCAACACACACACTCTCACACACACACAAACACTCACACACTCACACACACTCACAAATGCTCACACACTCACTCTCACACACACACAAACACTCACACACTCCCGCAGAGAGAGGTCCAACACACACTCACAAACACTCTCACACACACTCCCGCATAGAGAGGTCCAACACAAACGCTCACACACTCACTCACTCACTCACTCACACACACACACAAACACTCACACACTCCCGCAGAGAGAGGTCCATCACACACTCACACACACACAAACACTCACACACACTCCCACAGAGAGAGGTCCAACACACACACACACACATTCACACACACTCACAAACACTCACACTCTCACACACACTCCCGCAGAGAGAGGTCCGACACACTCACAAACACTCACACTCTCACACACACTCCCGCAGAGAGAGGTCCAACACACACTCACACACACTCGCAAACGCTCACACACTCACACACACACAAACACTCACACACACTCCCGCAGAGAGAGGTCACACACACACACACACACACACACACACACACACACACACTCTCACACACACTCCTGCAGAGAGAGGTCCAACACACACACACAAACACTCACACACTCTCACACACACTCCCGCAGAGAGAGGTCCCACACACTCTGAAACACTCACACACTCTCACATACACTCCTGCAGAGAGAGGTCCAACACACACTCACACACACTCACAAACACTCACACACTCTCACACACACACTCCTGCAGAGAGAGGTCCAACACACACTCACAAACACTCACACACTCTCACACACACTCCCGCAGAGAGAGGTCCAACACACACTCACACACTCTCACACACACTCCTGCAGAGAGAAGTCCAACACACACACACAAACACTCACACTCTCACACACACTCCTGCAGAGAGAGGTCCAACACACACACACAAACAAACTCACACACTCTCACACACACTTCCGCAGAGAGAGGTCCAACACACACTCACACACTCTCACACACACTCCTGCAGAGAGAGGTCCGACACACACTCTCACACACACTCCTGCAGAGAGAAGTCCGACACACACTCACACACTCTCACACACACTCCTGCAGAGAGAAGTCCGACCCACACTCACACACTCTCACACACACTCCTGCAGAGAGAGGTCCAACACACACACAAACACTCACACACACTCCTGCAGAGAGAGGTCCAACACACACACAAACACTCACACACACTCCTGCAGAGAGAGTTCCCACACACACTCGTAAACAGTCACACACTCTCACACACACTCCTGCAGAGAGAGGTCCAACACACACACAAACACTCACACACACTCACACACACTCCTGCAGAGAGAGGTCCAACACACACACAAACACTCTCTGCAGGAGTGTGCATGAGAGTTCCCACACACTCGCAAACAGTCACACACTCTCACACACACTCCTGCAGAGAGAGGTCCAACACACACACAAACACTCACACACACTCCTGCAGAGAGAGGTCCAACACACACACAAACACTCACACACACTCCTGCAGAGAGAGTTCCCACACACTCGCAAACAGTCACACACTCACACACACACTCCCGCAGAGAGAGGTCCAACACACACTCACACACTCTCACACACACTCCTGCAGAGAGAGTTCCCACACACACTCGCAAACATTCACACACTCTCACACACACTCCCGCAGAGAGAGGTCCAACACACACTCACACACTCTCACACACACTCCTGCAGAGAGAAGTCCGACCCACACTCTCACACACACTCCTGCAGAGAGAGGTCCGACACACACTCTCACACACACTCCTGCAGAGAGAAGTCCGACCCACACTCTCACACACACTCCTGCAGAGAGGTCCGACACACACTCTCACACACACTCCTGCAGAGAGAAGTCCGACACACACTCACACACTCTCACACACACTCCTGCAGAGAGAAGTCCGACCCACACTCACACACTCTCACACACACTCCTGCAGAGAGAAGTCCGACACACACTCTCACACACACTCCTGCAGAGAGAAGTCCGACACACACTCACACACTCTCACACTCTCACACACACTCCTGCAGAGAGAGGTCCAACACACACACAAACACTCACACACACTCACACACACTCCTGCAGAGAGAGGTCCAACACACACACAAACACACACAAACACTCACACACACTCCTGCAGAGAGAGTTCCCACACACACTCGCAAACAGTCACACACTCTCACACACACTCCCGCAGAGAGCGGTCCAACACACACTCAAAAACACTCTCTCTCTCTGTCTCTCTCTCACACTCACACACTCCCGCAGAGAGAGGTCCAACACACACTCAAAAACACTCTCTCTCTCTGTCTCTCTCACTCACTCACTCACTCTCACACACACACACACACACTCACACACTCTCCCGCAGAGAGAGGTCCAACACACTCTCAAAAACTCACTCACACTCACACTCACACTCTCACACACACACACACACACACACACACACACACACACACACACACACACACACACACACACACACACACACACACACACACACTCCTGCAGAGAGTGGTCCAACACACACTCAAAAACTCACTCACTCACTCACACTCACACTCACACACACTCACACACTCTCACACACACTCCTGCAGAGAGTGGTCCAACACACACTCACAAACTCTTGACACTCTCACACTCACACAGACTCTCACTCCTTCACACACACTCATGTTGTGCTTTAGCCTCTTTCACACAGAGCATTTATCCCAGAAAATTGCAATACAATTGCTAGAGTGCCTTCTGTGTGAATGCAAACACATCCTGGGATTGATCTCGGGATGGGGACCTCGTAACACTGATGGGATCAGTCCCAGAATGCACCCTGTGTGAACAAACGGCGTAATCAATGCTGTAAGGGGTGTATCGTAGTGATGGCGCTGAAGCTCAGCCTGTCCACCAGCTGATCTCAGATCATAAGCAAACATTAGACGCTGCACAGGCATTACACCTCACATCAATGTCACGTGTCTTTACGGGATGTGTGTGAAAGCACGCACAGATTCCAGAAAATCACTGGCCGTGTGGATGAACACGGATGAACCGAAACCAAACGACACATTATCGGTGTGTTTTCTGGACTCTGTGTGAAAGAGGCTTTTGATGTGAAGCACATGTGAGTCTCCGCTCTGTAGCCGGATGACACGAGCACAGCTGGTCCTGACTTCAGTCTGTGTTTATGCGAACCAGCAGGGATCGTCTGGAGCAACTTGAGCGCCAGCGGGAACGAGACCGCAAACTCCGGGAGCAGCAGCAGAAAGAGCAGAGGGAGCAGCGGGAGCTGAAGGAGAGAGAGAGGAGAGCGGAGGAGCGCCGCAAAGACCGAGACGCCCGCCGGGACGGTACGTCTGCATGAGATCACACTGCAGTCACACACACACACACACACACACGAGCACTGCCTGATTCAGAGGCGTTGATGGGGATTACAGGGTCTTTAATGAAGAATTAAAGGGCTAGTTCACCCAAAAATTAAAATGACCCCATGATTTACTCCCCCTCAGCTCATCCTAGGTGTGTATGACATTCTTCTGTCAGACGAACACAATCAGAGTTATATTAATAAATGT
>JAGHMJ010000030.1:730625-784199 GCA_018749465.1 Paracanthobrama guichenoti
TGGGATCCAACCATATGTTTCTCAGTACTCAAAAATATATGACAGACACGTTCACAAGTCCCTGGGGTCCAAGTCAAGTCTCAAGTCTTTAGGGAACAAGTAAAGTCTCAAGTCAAGTCTCAAGTCTTTAGGGTCCAAGTCAAGTCTCAAGTCTTTAGGGAACAAGTCAAGTCTCAAGTCTTTAGGGAACAAGTAAAGTCTCAAGTCAAGTCTCAAGTCTTTAGGGTCCAAGTCAAGTCTCAAGTCTTTAGGGAACAAGTCAAGTCTCAAGTCTTTAGGGAACAAGTCAAGTCTCAAGTCTTTAGGGTCCAAGTCAAGTCTCAAGTCTTTAGGGAACAAGTCAAGTCTCAAGTCTTTAGGGAACAAGTCAAGTCTCAAGTCTTTAGGGTCCAAGTCAAGTCTCAAGTCTTTAGGGAACAAGTCAAGTCTCAAGTCTTTGGGGAACAAGTCAAGTCTCAAGTCTTTAGGGTCCAAGTCAAGTCTCAAGTCTTTGGGAACAAGTCAAGTCTCAAGTCTTTAGGGTCCAAGTCAAGTCTCAAGTCTTTAGGGAACTCAAGTCTCAAGTCTTTAGGGAACAAGTCAAGTCTCAAGTCTTTAGGGTCCAAGTCAAGTCTCAAGTCTTTAGGGAACAAGTCAAGTCTCAAGTCTTTAGGGTCCAAGTCAAGTCTCAAGTCTTTAGGGTCCAAGTCAAGTCTCAAGTCTTTAGGGTCCAAGTCAAGTCTCAAGTCTTTGGGAACAAGTCAAGTCTCAAGTCAAGTCTCAAGTCTTTAGGGTCCAAGTCAAGTCTCAAGTCTTTAGGGTCCAAGTCAAGTCTCAAGTCTTTAGGGTCCAAGTCAAGTCTCAAGTCTTTAGGGTCCAAGTCAAGTCTCAAGTCTTTAGGGTCCAAGTCAAGTCTCAAGTCTTTAGGGAACAAGTCAAGTCTCAAGTCTTTAGGGAACAAGTCAAGTCTCAAGTCTTTAGGGAACAAGTCAAGTCTCAAGTCTTTAGGGTCCAAGTCAAGTCTCAAGTCTTTAGGGAACAAGTCAAGTCTCAAGTCAAGTCTCAAGTCTTTAGGGTCCAAGTCAAGTCTCAAGTCTTAGGGTCCAAGTCAAGTCTCAAGTCTTTAGGGTCCAAGTCAAGTCTCAAGTCTTTAGGGTCCAAGTCAAGTCTCAAGTCTTTAGGGAACAAGTCAAGTCTCAAGTCAAGTCTCAAGTCTTTAGGGTCCAAGTCAAGTCTCAAGTCTTTAGGGTCCAAGTCAAGTCTCAAGTCTTTAGGGTCCAAGTCAAGTCTCAAGTCTTTAGGGTCCAAGTCAAGTCTCAAGTCTGGCGGAAAACAAAACCTGTGTATGGACAAGCGTTACAGTAAACGACACAAAGAACAACATTTCCATTCGCATGTCTCGTTTGTGGAAATGAGTCGGACAGGGTCATAAACTGCGTATGAAAGTGTTTGTGCAATCCGGATGCAAATTAACTTGGTAAATCTGGATTTTATGCATATGTTAGCAAATAGCCTACTTTGGGGAAAAACGAGTCAAGTTGCGAGTCATTTTTTTTTTAGACTTAAGTGCGACTCAAATCCAAGTCACAGACTCGAGTTTCCATCTCTGATATATAAGCCTTTAAGACAGACCATGAGCTTTTAGATGAAGTGATGACTTGTGCTCCTCTAGAAGCTACAAAATAATGTCTTAAAGGAACACGCCACTATTTTTGAAAATAGGCTCATTGTCCAGCTCCCCTAGAGTTAAACAGTTTTACCGTTTTCCAGTCCATTCAGCCGATCTCCGGGTCTGGCGGTAGCACTTTTAGCATAGCTTAGCATAATTAATTGATTCTGATTAGACCGTTAGCATCTCGCTCAAAAATCACCAAAGACTTTTGATATTTTTCCTATTTAAAACTTGACTCTTCTGTAGTTACATCGTGTGCTAAGACCGACCGACGGAAAATGAAGTGATTTTCTAGATCGATGTGGCTAGGGACTATACTCTCATTCCTGCGTAATAATCCAGGAGCTGCTGCCGTACCATGAGTGCAGCGGCGCAATGATATTACAGCGCCTGAAAACAGGCTAACTTATCAAATCGCGTCAAATTTATTTGCATACAAAGCATGATGTTAACGTTCATAATATCTTCATGCCGTAGACACATTTAGAGCTGTGCAGTAATACATTTTGCCTTGAGATGATATAAACTGTCAGGTTGTTGAGATTTGCTATATATTTTGCAATCAGAAGTTGCTATAACCATCGAACACTGTGACTGTCCGTCCTGTGAAGAGTCATTGCAGACGTAATGCTATATATATGTGAATATTTTATAGTAAATGTCAGATGTATTGTTTTTGTGCTGGAATGTTTGTTTACACCTTTAACCTCTGTTGCTGTTTTACTGCTGTGATTTAAATGTCCGGTGTGAAACCTCACTATTGGAGTTGAGATGCTCGCTCTGGCTCTGTTTGTGTTCAGATCCGATCTTTTGCCGCTTGTGTAAACGGCGCTCATGTTTCCTCCCGACAGGAATACTCCACAGCCGTGGACATGTGGTCGGTGGGCTGTATATTTGGAGAACTGCTCACGCAGAAACCTTTATTCCCTGGCAAATCCGAGATCGATCAAATCAACAAGATTTTCAAGGTATGTTTCATCACATCCTGAATGTCTTGAGTTAATTAAATCAGTGTTGATGTTGATCTTAAGGCTGGGTAAAAAAAATGTGATTTCTCGATTTTAATCGATCCCAAGAATCGATTAGTCTATCCTGTTTTAAGTTAATGAATGAACGGGACATTGTAGCGCCTCCCATCCAATAAATTGCAATAATCTTTGTGCTCTGGTACTATTGATATGAAACCAAAGTCCCATTTTATTACAAAATTCACAAACACAGCCGTGGCGAGAGATGTCTCTGGCGGCTCGTAAACTGATCTTCTCCTCCGCTTTAATATCAGTTACAGCGACATAAACATGAATGAGCATCTGAAAGTGTGTTAAAGATGCAGTGCAACTTACAGAAATCTGTATCACGTCACATGCTCAGACGTCAGTAAACAGTGTCACGTAACGTCACGCTTACCTCAGAATAAACACATCCAGTGTCCATAAACTCATTAGTCGGCTAGAAAAATGAACTCTACATGAGAGCATTTTGATAAATATACGCACCACAATTACATATTCATTATAATTTGTAATGTTCTTCAATATTTAATGCATGTTTGAATAAATCTGGTAAGTTTTTATGATAGCCACCGTTTAAATGTTTATATTTCAAAAAGCGAATTGGAGTAGAAATATGATTATGTGATTGTAAAGTTATTATAACTTTATTATTATTAAAAAAACATAACTGAGTGTAATTTAAGTGTTTGTATAGACGGTTTCAGCGGCAACAACATAAACAAACGTTACTGCGCATGCACGCTTCTGTGGCCCAAACTTAACTTCCGGTAGACGTCCGCAAAGAATCAGCAGAGGCTGCGTTATCGTTCTTATGCGTTATCATCTTTCATTTTAATTGTGCAACATCATCTTAAATTTTTTGTTTTGTTTTTTTTTGTTTCAGCATGTTTATTATAAATAATCTCCAATTTCTGTCTGCAATATAGAGTGTGGGAAAGGGTTAGTTCTCCCTCATGCCGATCCCACCCTCAGACCGTAGAGAGGAAGAAACTTCTCTTCATTTGTGTTCTGAAGATGAACGAAGGTCTTACGGGTTTGGATCGACATGAGGGAGAGTAATGGCGATGGAGTTTAAACTAACTCTTTAAGGACCGTGTAATGCCGTTCTCTGTACAGTAGCCTATATAAATGCTTGTGCGCTTGCCTTTCAGTCATGCAATGCATCTGAATAACGCGTTTCATAATATATGATTAATGTTGGGAAACTTAAACTTGTAGATAAAGTACCCTATTTGAGATTGAGTGTATATGAATGCATCACAGAAACCCTGTGCTCTATGGGCACTGCCATTAATAGAGGATAAAGCGAAAGTTGTTTTACACTCCGTGATAAAGGCTAATTTAAATATTTTGCGGGAAACATAAATCCGTTCAGTTATCCAGATGGCGACAACTTGATGTGAACAAATGTAAGCGATGTTCTGATTGACTTGTGAGCCGATCTGCTTGATCGGACACTGTGATCGCATGTTAATGCCAAGTGTAGACCAGGATAAGTTACCTCTAGAGTAGATCTAAATGACATTAGACGCTGCTCTCGTATGCAGTCAGACTGGATCTTTATGATGCTTTCAAGGCTCTTTGGTGAGTCGCACACTGTGTTTGCGCTGGTGTCATATGCTCTCTACTTGATCGTTAATATTTATATCATGTTATCCAAGAATAGTATGTCAAAAATGTGTTTCTACTGAGTAGTGTGCCTTACTAGCCACTGACCAGACCGATAAACAAACACAGACCGGAAGTTAACTTCGGGCCAGGCGCGTAACCGTGGCAACGCACGTGCGACTGATGAAACCGTCTATACAAATGTCATTTTTTTGTTATAGTAGTATCAGCTGACTCCCATAGTTGAGTTCGGAGATTTGTTTTCCTTGAGAATTTGCCATGTATTGTACCTGATGTATATCCACAATAATCCATATTGAATCGGATTGCAAGCTTGTGAATCGAATCGTGAAATTAGTGTCAATACCCAGCCCTAGTTGATCTGTAATTGCTTTATTGTGCTGAGGACATTCAAACTATATGTAATGTTGCTGATTGATCATAAACATGAATATTTCAGCTTTGTTCATGTTTGTTAGGAGGGAACGGGTGAGTTCTCAGTATCATGGGAATATTGATTTGCATGCAGACCACCACCAATTAGTGGCCGAATAAAGTGCCTGGTGGCCGGTATAATGCAGATGCGTTCAGTTAAATCGTGATAAATAAACTTATCTTTGACACAATTCATTTACAGATCTTTTCATAGATTGGAGCAGAAATGAAATCATTCCAGTCTAGCTGCAAACACTGCTGAATCCGGTTTTATTGACGGTCCATTTTTGAACAGTGTCCCAGATTAGGATTAGTGCAGCCCAAAATGGTTTTGATGGGTGCCCAGATGGTGCAATACTTTTGGCAAGATCTCGAAAGTGAAGAAAGAGGAGTTGAAGTAACGCATTTAGCTGGATGCATTTTCAACTTCTCCGATGTGTTAAAGCAGGACTTTTATTTTTAAAGCGAGGAGGCCGCGAGCGTCTTGGCTCTCGCTCTCCGTCTTCATTAGTTTACTCTCCGTTTAGCCGTTCTGTCTAATAAATTGTCACAAAGCAGAATGGGAGTGAATCTCTCCAGCAGAAACTCTTTCCGGAAACGCTTGTAGTCCTGCCTTTAGCTCCGAATGATTTCTGTGAAAACCTCAGCAAAAAGCCTTTGTCTCGCCACACAGAGGTTGCGTAACTGCATTTAGTCAGCAAACACAATCGCAAAAATAGTCGGTTCATGTTTGTATTTATTACAGTTCATCACTGAAGATTTGAGGACATCTGGTGAAGGAATATAGGCCACCTGAAGGACACTTACAGCGAACAGAAAGTGCAGTTGTCTCATTTTCAGATCATCTGCATCTGTGTCCTTGAGAGAGGAATGCGCATGGTTGAACACTGAAGGACACTCAACAGCGTTTGTCTGTGTTTTCAGATCATCTGGGGAGGTGGGTGTCTTTGCCTGGCTTTTTTGACTTTGTGTCTGAAGTGAGCAGTCCAGGTCAGGTCCTCGGAGATGTTTACTCCCAGGTAGGCATATTGCAGCTGTTGGTTGAACACCGGGCAGAACATCAATCCTTTTAACAGAAAAGCTCTGATTGGGGAAGCATGAACGTTCATAGTTGACTTTTACAGCAGTCTGTCATATTTTGTCTCCTTTTTTCCCCCGGTCAATGATATTGCATGTTAATATAGTCATAGTTAATGTTTAATGACCTTGGTGTCGTCTCGTCTTAGTCATGGGAAAACACGAACAAACATTTTCCGTCATAGTCAACACTACTCTAGACAGTGAATGCAGTGCACGTGTTCACAGCTGAGGCGTGTGTTTGCAGGACTTGGGCTCCCCCAGTGAGAAGATCTGGCCGGGATACAGTGAGCTTCCTGCGGTGAAGAAGATGACTTTCACAGAATATCCCTACAACAACCTGCGCAAGCGCTTCGGCGCGCTGCTGTCCGACCAGGGCTTCGACCTCATGAACAAGTAAGAGCTCACAGCACACTAGTTCAGATTTAGATTTACTAGAATCAGGGTTCCTACTCAGTTTGGAAACGTATGGAAAAGAATGGAATTTGATTTGAGTGATTTCCAGGACTGTAAAAGTATAGAAAAAAGGAAGCGCCGTTTGGAAAAATGTTTGCATTTCCAGACCCTATTAAGTTTTCTAAAATAGAAAAGCTGTTTTGTGATTCTTTACTGATTGTCCAACAAGACTGAATGGATTCACAAAGCACTTTTTTATTATGCAGAAATGCAGGTCATAAGCGTTTCGGGTTTCTTCTCATGATATTCTTAGTACCGCATTACAGAGCCTCTAAAAGGACCTTTGCAAAAATAAAAAAATAAAAATATGCAGACTTTTGTGTGCGCACGAGGAACCTTGCGCCATCAGCCACTTTCACGGTGTGGTTTCTCCGCCGACACAAATGTTAAATCAGACCTGAGTCATTGACATATGACAAACTGCCCTAACGAAAGCCCAATATTGAAGACATTTCTATAATTACATATATGTTAACTTAACCATTATTATTATTATTTTCTTTTTGATGCAAGTATTATTATTACAGTACCAGTCTTTTTTTATAGACCTTTGAACTTGACAAATGGGACAATACACACACAGCCGTATTGTGCCATCAGCCCATTTCGTGTCATGGTTTTTCCGCCACCTCCTAGGATAGGCTAAAATGCACATTAGGCCTTGACATTAGAGGTACTACACTAACGAAAATCTGTATTTTCTATTAATTCATGTGCATCCATGCTCTCATTTTCTTTATAGTAAGATGGCAGTGACGCACTAAGGAAATTGGTTATAGTATATATAAAACTAGAAATTGTCATTTGTAAGCATGCAAACAATTCCTGCGTGCACGTGAATCGTTTCCGTCTACAGAGAGGTTTGGAAATTTGAGTCTGGAAAAGTGTAGGAACCCTGTAGAATTATTGGTAGCACTTTAAATTTGGGTGTCTTTAACTTCTATGTACTTGCATCAAAAAGAAAATAATAATAATAATGGTTAAGTTAACATGTATGTAATTATAGAAATTAATTACAGCTGTAATTACATGAACATATTTTTAAATACAAGTACAATGTAAAAACATGTTGCATTGTATCAAACACTTTACAATAAGGTCTCATTAGTGCATTAATTAACAATAAACTAACTATAAGCAATATATTTTTACAGCATTTATTATGTTAGTTAATAAAAATACAGCTGTTGATTGTTGCCGTTAGTTCACAGTAACTAGCGTTACCAAATAACTTTATTATAGAAGTTAACTTTAGCTAACAACGAACAATAATTCTACAGCATCTTAGACACTGTAGCTGACTAATGTTACCAAATGAAACCTTATTGTGAAGCGTTACGGATTAATTTAAATGTTAGTACATAGTAGTTAAAGGCCCGTTTATAAACATGACTTTACTGGTGTGCATCTTCATAAGACACTTAACCCTCTAGTGTGTTTCTTTTTTTTTTTTTTTTTTTTGCTTCATCTAAATTGCACGTTCAGGTGCAACACCGTGTCCTGAAAGTCCTTATTACTGATCCCAGCACAGATGGAGAAACAGAAAACGCTGTTTTTGTTGCTATTGTTTTGCTGAAGTGCAGAAACAGCTGCTTCACATTATGAAGCACTTAAAAACAAAAGGCCCAGAACCATAATGCATTATAAATGTCATAGGAGGTGTTGTCAAGTAGCCAATACATGCGTCCTTGTCTTTAATGAGAGTCAGGCACCAGATAAGATGATGCTATTTTACATAATAGCAATATATAAACCTGTATTTGTTTTGTTCTGGAAACCTGAAGCATTTCCGGATATTTACAGGCCTTGTCATTGAGCCGGTTGAGCATTAGCAGCCGTGTGACTGATCTGGAAATAAACAGCCATCCATCTGAGCACCGCTTGTGGCTTTCAGTTCATGTCTCCAGTTGAAATCTCTGAAGGGTTCCTGTTTGCATAGTTTGAGGGAGTCGATAAGCGGCTCTGAAAGGTCACGTCGCACCTGAACGCAGCATCACAGCCGGGCTGAAAATACCACAATCAGATGAGAGGAAGGACAGGCTTAAATGTGCCTCGTTCGCTCAGATTTATTCTTGATTTGTTTTTGAACTCCGGCGTTATATAATGAGAAGCTGTTTCTGTTTACATGCCAAAGTCATTCATTAGGCGTGTCCCGTTTCAAAGACTCCTTCATATACGACAACGAAATGTGTCCTTTGTTTCCTGGGCCTCGAAGGATAGAACGAGTGGATCCTCACGGCCCAGACTATCCCAAGATTCATTGCACACAGGTCAGGACAGGATTATTTTGAGAGAAAATGCCAGATTACACCATGCAAGTATTGGGCTTCAACTTACTTGTCCCATTTCACAACGCTCGGTCCGACCCTTGCGGACTTCGAAGGATGCAGCCTCTGAATTGAGATGCTTTGCTTTGTGTCCATTAAGTTCAAGCACAGACCATTGGCCCGTGGCTTCCAAACATGAAGATGCCAAAAAAACTATTCAGTAAACAAGAAGTTAATATTAAAGGGGAGCTTCAGCGCTGGGAAGATGAATGTGTATTTAAACTGGGTCATTTATGTAGTAGAAATGTGAAATTATTTTTGAATTTGTTGCCTTCTAGACTGAGAAAAAACTGAAAATGTATTTTTGATGGATGAAAGACAACAACTCCCAGAATGCACTTGCTTCGCTGCCCAACGAGGCCACTCCTAAGCCACGGCTACTGGTTATCACTTGTACATGTTTTTGCTCTATTTCACCACTGAAAATTGTTCCAAACAAAGACACAGGATGCTTTTGAGTCTCTGAGCAACACGCGGTGATGTTTCATTACTGAATGAATGAATCAGTTGAATGAATGATTCAATGACTCGCTCATTAAGACAGTCAAATGATTCACTCCTGAATGAATCAGCCGTTTGAATGAATCGGTTGAGTGAATGATTCAATGACTCGCTCATTAAGACAGTCAAATGATTCACTCCTGAATGGATCGGTTTATTGAATGATTCAGTGATTCAAAGATTTCAACTGGAGACATAAACCAAAAGCCATTGCATGAATGAGTATTACTGTGATCTAGGAGTCGTCAATTCAACCTTGCTCTTTAGTTTCCAGTTCCTACAGTGATGTAAGGCGGATCACATCAGCTGCTCCTGACATTACAGAGCTTTCTCTTACCAGTCTGCCTCTTGCCCTCTCAGGTTTCTGACGTACTGCCCTGCCAAGCGGATCAGTGCTGACGAGGCGCTCAAACACGAGTATTTCCGGGAGACGCCGCTCCCCATTGAGCCCTCCATGTTCCCCACGTGGCCGGCCAAGAGCGAACAGCAGCGGGTGAAGAGAGGAACCAGCCCGCGCGCACCGGAGGGAGGACAGTTCAGCCAGATGGTACTGACACTTTCACCTCAACACCAACCTGTTGCCTTTCTTAACCTGCTGACTGTCAGTGGGACTTTTTTCTCTAGCATACATTTTAGTAATCATCATAAATTAGATATCATTTGAAAGCTTAAACCCTCAATTCATCCTGTGCAATATCTGTGTAATATTTTATCAGAGTAAAGTCATAAACCGATCAGCACAGCTGGATTCCTCCCGGCATGTAAACGCATTAACCTACGTTCTGGGGCTTACTGAGGTGTCCACGTCTGATTATGTGACAGTAAAGTGTCACATTAGTGATATTTCTGTGAAACGTAGGGGGAGAAAAAGGTCTATTGTCAATAGTGCATTGCTGTATGAAGCACAGCACACACAAGTCACTTTGAGTTGGTCAGCACAGCAATTTCACATGACTAACTTGAACATGAGCAGGAATGCAGGAATGTTTTACCCTCAAGTGAAACTCCCAAATGTGCAAACAACAGTAAATGTGATTGTGTCTTTACAAGTATATCCAGCCAGCGTTTGGCGGTAGGATATAACTGACTCTTTACCCGAGAAATCAATCGGACTAAGGGTTTCAAAGATAAAGTTGTTAAAGCGCTAAATTACAATGTTGAACGAACCATAAGGCGATGCCTAGCATGTTTGGTATCGTTGGGCTCGGCAAGGATTCAGGAATCTTACCAGATTCACACCAGACGTGAATAAAGCGATAAGTGCAAGTGATTTACATGTTAAGTCAATGCAAAGACACGAATAGACATTCTGCTGCGTAATGCGTTGAAAAATCTGAACTTTGGCGGATATTTGCTCCGCTTTAACCAATCAGGAACTTGCTCTAGTAGTGACAACAGTGAGGACAAAATCATATGTGAATACCTGGAACTGTACAATACATCTCCTCACTTTATAGAAAGTGAGTGAGGACGACAATCTGGTAAGTTGTAAAAAACGCTCTTTACTCAATGTGAGCGATACATAGGGTGATTTCAGGGTGATTGGGACACTTTCTGCCATTGAGATGACTTGGAAAAAGTGTCCCTGAATTCACCCTATGGAGACTACAGCCGGCAAATTGAGCTTATTCACCGTATTTTAAAACAATCCATGTCAGCCATTTCACAACGAGACGAGCCGCTGGCAGAAGCCCCTCCCATGACACGAACACGTCTGTTGAGAAGCGAATATCACGCGAATGAAGTGAGTAAACTCAATGTTCAAGCGTCCAACTACGCGCAAACAGCGTGATTTATTCGCACAAGTCATGTCTGGTGTGAACGCAGCATAAGGAGATGACTCGCATGAAAATAAGTGCCGATGACCCATACCGAGTTTCGTAGCGATACGCTAATGCATTCATTAAATCTTGATGAATGCATTCAAAAAAGCTGCATGAAGACTCAGGTCATGCTTGTGATGATCTGTACCAAGTTTGGTCAGAATACAATAAAGCGTTGCGGACACACAGCTTATGACTTGGGCCATGGAATCAGAGGAAAAGGAGTTTTGTTTCTAGCCCTTACGTTTCAAAAGTTATTCGCATAAATGTGAGTGCAACTTTGGACAGCTGGTGGCGCTAGAGCGACTGAGTTACAGACTCTAAATTTGCTCTGGTGACATTTCAGACTGTCCTCTATCTGTGTGCCAAATTTCATAACCTTCCTACAAGCGGCTCTATGGGCTGCCATAGACTCGAGAGGAAGAAGAAGAAGAACACCAGCGAGTACAATAAGAGCCTGGCCCCAAAATACTGTCATACTTGTAAAGCATACCATCCAACATCATTTTTTTTGCATTTGAATATCCTGTTGAACTAAAGAAACATCATTACAGCAGAAAAATGGGTTGTGTTGACCTGAAGCTTTCAGATCTGTCATCATTCTGTCATTTACTCACCCTCATGTTGTTCCACGGAAGACTTGCGTTCATCTTCAAACACAAATGAAGATATTTTACTGAAATCTGAGCGCTTTGTCCCTCCTTTGACAGCTACACAACTACCACTGACGCTTCAAAAAGTTAGTTAAGAGATCGTAAAGCTAATCCATATGAACCGAGCGGTTCAGTCCAAATTTCCTGAAGAGACCCGATCGCTTTACATGATGAACATGTTTAATTACAGTAACACACGAGAATGAATCTCATTGGTTCTCACACATCAAGCGAACACGCTTGAGCTTCCGTGTACCATAACTGATGTGTGCGTTGATGAACGTTGAATAAAAGCCTAAATTCAATCTGTTCATCATATAAAGCGATTGAGTCTCTTCAGAAAATGTGGACTAAACCATGGATTAGTTTTACAATCATGAGAGAGAGTAAATGATGACAGTATTTTCACTTTTAGGTGAACTAACCCTTTAAACCTGTTTGAATCAGTTCTGTCTCTGATGACCAAGATGATACGGTTTAGTAAGTCACTGTCTCTTCATGGTCATTGTTTCTCACACTCGTGTTCTCTGCTGTGCTCCTCAGGGTGATGATGATCTCAAAGATACCGGTTTCCATTTGACCAGTGCTAACCAGGGCGCGTCCAAAGCCGGTCCGGGATTCAGCCTGAAGTTCTGAGCTCGAGCGGCCAGCTGGCCTTCTCTGAACACGTCTGACATGACGCTGAGACTCATTTTGAGAGCAGTTCACTGAACTTCACCGACACACAGACTCTGGGGAAGCGTTCCTTACAGGCGCAGAGGACCTCCGTGAAGTTCAAGTGCTTTGAATTCCTCACGTTCCTCTGAAATATGATGTGTTGGTTCGTCTTGCTTGGTTTTCTCGTTCTTTTGTCCAGTTTGAAAACAAGCAGAGCGCTTTCAGACCTCTTTTATTTTTCTCTCCGTCTGCAAGTAGGATCGAAAACTCATTTTTGTGACATCCTATATTAAATAAAACTGTTTTAAAAACATTAATACCATGGTCTTTCTGAATACTCGATTCTGACTGGCTGGAAGGTGTGCGTTCAGACCGAGTGCACAAGCAGTTCCAGTCAGTTTAATCAGTTTTGTACACTACTAGAAAGAAAAGGTTCAGTGGGCTTCTATACAGATGCTCTATGTAGAAGAAATGTCGTAAATGATCGCATAATATTTTCCTGTTTAGATGTTTTCCAGTGAATAACGATGTATATTTTGCTCCCGTATGACTTCAGAAGACCGAATATAGTCACATGGACTACTTTTATGTTCTGCTTGGGTCTGAGACATTTGTATTTGTTCGTTTTTTTGTCATTTTTGGAGCTTGACAGACCTGAAGGACACCCAGCATATTCTTCACAAATCCTCCCTTTGTTCTCTGTCTTATGGGTTTGGAACAATATCAAAGTATTCAGCTGTGTGAACAGTAGAGAAGTCATTTTTCTGAAGTTAAATCCCCACTTGCTCTTCTCATTATATAAGGTCTCTAATCGTTTGTTTCCAGCTGTAAAAGGGGATTTCAGGAGTGAGCCGTCTACTCTCATGACCGTGTGTTTTCCACTAGCTTTTCCACTCTTTAAGTCGCTGCCATGTCTTCAAGATTCCTAATAAATGCTCTGCAGCGTATAATGTGAGCCAGTGTGATGATGGGTGGCATAGAATCAGAAACGGGCCGAGTCCCTTTGGATTACAACTGAATTGAAACCAGAAACTGGAACAAGCCTGGATCTCTACCAATACAGATGATTATTTTGTCTATGAAAGGAAAATGCTAGTGGAATATAGTGAGAGGGCAATCGTATTCAGCTGTGTAAGATACTGGGATATTCACATTTTTACGGGTCAATGGCACCTATTCTTCTTCCCGATTGGGAGTCTATGGCATTGGCAGCCCCATCAACAGAACATGAGAAAATTATGAAATTGGGCACAATTGTAAAGATGGTAATGAATAGTAATTGGACCAAGTTTGGAGTCTCTAGGACCAGTTCAAAAATTCACCTTTCTAATGGTTGTAACTTTTGAACCCTGTATTCTAGAAAAATCAATCTTAGTACAGCCGAATCCTCTCTTCATGCTGATCACCTTGCATTAAGACTCCGCCCATTACAGTAGTGGCCATTTTGAAAAGTACAGTATTCCATTTTTTCACTACCCCTTCAAACTTTGTCCAATTCTTAAGAATATTGGCAGAGATGATCTTTAGAATGAGCCACACAGAAATGACTGAACAGATTTTTTTTATTAATCTTTGTTGATGTCGCAAAATTAACGAGGTTGACCCAAAATTGGTTCAGAGGCTGTATCTTGGACAAACTTTGATCAATCGAAACGAAAATTGGTTCCTTTTAAACAAATGTGGATATCTTTTAAACAATTTGACATGTAGACACAAAATTTGGTAGGGATCATCGACAGCATGTCCTGAAAGTACCCGAGAAGTTTGAACACAGCGCCACCTAGTGTTCCAGAGATAAGGTTTTTTTGCAAAAACACTCATAACTTTTGAAAACATTGTTCAGAATTAGTTTCTCGTTTTGTTCCGTGATTTATGCCAGTTCCGACGATATCTCATTTGTCATTTTCCAACAATGTGATCACCCGCCATATTGAAGGAAATGAAAACGTTTTTTTGCTGCTACTCCCAAAAAAAAAAAATGTGCCCAAATTTGGACAGAGCCGCACAGAAATGACTGAACGGATTTTTGATATTCACTACCGTTCCTGAGAAATATCTCCCAAAGTTGATCCTACCTGTGTTTGTTGTCTCATGCTAATTGGTTAGCATGCTAACCAGTTGCCATTTTTTTTCTAACGTGGCTCTTCAGCTATCAGGATAACCATAAGCTACATTAGCATTAAGTTAGCTTAGCATGTTAACCAGATTAGCATGCTAAGTAATGTTTTTCTGAAAATGTATTAAATATAACATGCGGTGCATTTATATACAAAATCTTCATATTGAGTTGATTCTCACTTGAACTATGGAACTACGGCAACTGTGTGAACACGTCTGCCAGTGGCGCAACGAGATGAGTGAGCGGCGGGGTTCAAGTCCCAAAAATGTATAAAATTGTGTGTAATGTTGTCTCATTTCAATTCCTTTATAATCCGGGTAAGCGTTGTACTAATCTTTCTTACTCTTGGATTAGAAATGTGTGTTTTTGTTAATTGAGTGTTCATTCTCATCTGAACTTCTGTTCATTTTGAGTTCATCCTACCTGTACTTCTGTTCTACAAGTACATTATATGTTCTTCTGGCTCTGCATTGCCCTATAGCCCCTTCAGGGGCTTGGCCCCCGTATCGCTGCTTGCAGCTATATTTTTTAAATGAATTTGTTGTCATTTTAAAGCAGGTAAGAATGAGGTATTTTCACCAGACATTTGGACCCCAAACTTCAAACTAAATTTAAGTGTTGGCTTGTCATTCTGAATCGATTAAAGGCTTCAAATGACAGAATAAATTGTTTTATTTGGCATATTAAAAATGTATTTACAACACGTAAAAACCCTGATATCAAAACTTTTAGCAATGTGAACTGATATGAATATGTGCCCGAGTGAGTTGTGGTGAACTTTCTTCCTTGGTCAGAAACAATGGGATCAGGGTTCGAGGACGCTGGTCTGGGTCTGGTTTGGCTATAATCTGCGCTCTAAGAGTATCTCAGAAGCGCACTCGTACCCTCCAAGAGTACGTGGTCAGCACCTTGTTCTTCTTCCTCACAATGCAGGTGTATGTGCCCTCGTTGATGGCATTTGCCACAATTGTGATGTGGTCATCTTTTAGGGAAATGTAGCCGGGATGGGAGTATTCCAGAAGCTCGCCGTCTTTATACCAGCTGTCAGTGGGAAAGAAACACAAACCTTACATATGCTTCAAAACTTAACACACATTTTCCATAATTCTAAACGGTGCAAATTTAGAGGATTGACATCCAATACAATACTGTGAAACAAGGTTCTGAGTCTCAGTATGCCTGCAGGAAATAGGTTGGGAAAAGTGATCTGAAATAATTCCTAATATAAAATCCAATATTGTTCTTAGTCTTGTTCTAATGTTAATTCACTTTTATTATTCTAAATGAGAGACAAGTAATTTGCCCTAAATATTCCCAAACCATCTCCGTATGTAATTTTTTTGACTGTTCTAAAGCACAAAAATATATAATGTTTGCATAGATTTAAGAAACAACTTCATGTACTTGTTTCTCCAAAAAAACAATGCTACAGACAGTTATTCTGCTTTGAAATGTCTGTTCCATGTCAGAATTGTGTGATCCCGCCCACTGCCAATTTACCCAATAGTATGTTGACACCCAGGTTGACATTTGGCGGAGGCATATTAAAACACACATAATCAACTTTAAGTGTGCGCTCGTTCCTGTTGCGTGTCCTCAATCTGGCAACCCGTGTGAGCATGGAGTCTGATGAGGCGGGGAAACAACTCCCCACTGTATTGAATCTGGACCCAGTACCCATTTAAACCACTAGCTGTCAATGTTATATACTGCAACTTTAATCCACAACAAAACCAGCCCAACTGCTATTTAAAAACTAGCCCAATTGCATTCCTGGGGGATAAAAATAGAGTTCTGGGATTTGCTTCAACATGCATGCACATTTGAGCTGCTTTTTTCCTCTTAATGGCGTCGGTTAGCAAACCCACTTGAAGGTGCTTACCACCACCTACTGCACGACACTGGCATTACCGCTTATGTTAAAAAATAAGCTGTAATGCTTAGATCGTTAAACACTTAATCAGCCCTGATACGAATCCTTGAGATCAGGACATGTTTTCTGTGCAGTGTCAAAAACTCAAGTGAAAAATGTGATGGGTCACCAGGACAGGTCTGAGAAGCCCTATTGTAGAACAATAAAACAGGAAAACCACTAAGGGGAAAATGCTTTTATAGGCATTGTAATTGCTTTTTAGACACAGCATGACTATGGAAACCAGACAGAATTAATAAAACAATCTCTGTGTAAAAAAAAACAAGTACTCACTAGATTTTGCCTTTCCTGGCTGCTATCTTCTTACCACAGCGGAAGGTGAGGTTCTTTCCCTCCACAACAAACTTGTGTTTTGTGCGTGGGGGGGTTGGAGTTGGCGGGGCAGTGGGAAATGGGAATTCTGTTTGAAAGTTAAAATGAAAGATTTCACAACTTATTATTTGTCCAGAGCATCAATTAATAATAAATGGTAGCTAGCAGTGGAATGGACAAGCATTACTCCTGTCTTTTGAAAGTCTTTCTAACGGTTCTCTTGTTCACTCCCACTGTTGACTCCAAGCATCTATTCATAGATCTACTACATTTTAAGACTGGGAGTGGTGCTGGAGTGAAAAAATGCTGACAGTGTTAAGTAGGTTGGGGAACCAGAATATGTGTGATGCAAAATCTCAATGCACCTAATATACCAAATCCCACTTCGCATTTGAATGTGCATATTCTGGGAGACTTAAGGATGATAAGGTCCACAAAACTATCGCAAATGCAGTCATAGTGTGTATACGTTGAGCAAGTCCATCCACGCTGTTGGTCAATGGAGTATATTTTACAAAGTTGTGGATTCGGATGCAACTATGGACTTTGCACTAAAGCTTCCCCACAGCCACCTCTGACCATAACTGCGTTGAATAGGAGGCCCCTGGGATCTGGAAAGGTAGGCCACTGCCCTATGCTCCTCCACCTCAGACTAGACTAGGCCACCACAAGGCAGAAATTATGTTTCTAATTAACTGACCTTAGTTTCCTTTGGCTATCCTTAGTTGGAATAATCCACAGATTGATTGGTCCTCTAGGTCTTGGACAAGATGGAGCTCTAACTGTTACGCTTCTTGTCTGTCACTCTGCCATCCAACTCATCTCAAACCACTACTTGATTCTTCTGAGTTGCCACCAGCCTCTCAAGAGTTGCTGGCCTCGCCCAATGTAGTGCAGAGACACTTCCACCCCATAGATCAGGGGTAGCCAACCCTGCTCCTGGAGGGCTACAATCCTGCACAGTTTAGCTTCAACCCTAATCAATCACACCTGAACCAGCTAACCAAGATGGGATTACTTAAAAATATCAGGCAGGTGTGTTAGAGCAAGGTTGGAACTAAAGTCTGCAGGAAGGTCTGCCATAGACCCTACAACTGAGCCATTAAGTTGCATGGAACCTCCCCACCACAAGTAAAGCTGTTTCACTTTCTGCTCCAGAGAGAACCAGAATGGAAAAGTACAGGCCCTTAAAAGTTGGTTCATCCATTCCTTAACCAGTTGGGGATGTTATCTTCTTTGTAGGAAAGAAAGATGGCACTCTCCCACCCACTATCAATTACCAGAGGGATCAAGATAAAGAATCAATATCCATTACTATGAATGACTACTGCTTTTGAACTTCTTCAGAGAGCAACCATCTTCACCAAACTGTTTCTGCCTTCAACAGGTCATTACAAATACCACGTAATGCCATTTAGGCTGGTCAATGCATGGGGCAAAACCCTGCTCTGTCAAACAGGTCCAACTTCCTAGGTTTTGCCCATTTTTACAGATGATTCATTTGAAACTAGCACTATTGCATAACCCCTTAATTGCAGAACCACCTTTAACTAGGAACTAGGCAGTTCCTGTGGACTGAGAAGGCTGGCCAGGCATTTATTCAGCAAAAGCAGGAATTGAGTTCCACACCCATACTGACCCTCCATGTCCTGAGTTCCCCTTCATAGTGGATGTAGATGCCTCAGACCTCAACCTGAAAGGAACTATGATATCAGAAATCAGGAGCTCTTGGCAGTGAAGTTAGCATTTGAAGAATGGAGACATCCCACTAAGCTCCCCACTGCCAACCAGACAGATGAACTTCTGATGCATGTTTTCAGGATTCACAGCATCTCCCAGGGCATGGCCTGAGACAGGGGCTCACAGTTCACTTCCTTGTTTTGGTCTCATTGGAGAATCCATCAGCATGTCTTTGTTTTTCACTCTCATTCTCTAATGGACTAACAGGGAGGATTAACCAGGAGAAGACCATAAGATGCTTGGTCTATAACAACCAAATGTCTTAGAGCTCATGTCTGATTTGGGAAGAGTTCCCTCACAACACCTTATACCATTCCTCTGTAGGTATGTCCCCTTGTGCCAGTTTGGGTTCCTGGAGGAGGGCTCGGACAGCCCAATTGAACAGCAACAGGAAAAATCATCACCGCAGACCTGGACCACTACTCTGTCCAGGACAGAAGTCTTGGTTCTCAGCAAGGGATCTTCCTCTTTCTATTGTGTTTCATTAGTCCTTTCAAAATCTTCCGAAAGATTATCTGTTTCTTACTGGCTCTTGAGGTCTGTTGTTCTCTGTCTCTTGTAGCTCCTCACTGTGCCACACATCATTGGCAATCAACCCGCATACACTGTTCACTGGCTGCTGGACATCCGACTGTTCCTTAAAAAAGCCCAGTATCTGGTGGACTGGGAAAGCTATGAGCCAGCGGAGTGCTTCTGGGTGCCGGCTCAGGATATCCTGGATCCAGGTCTTATCAGCGACTTCCACCACCACTACCCTTATCCATAGCTCCAGGGCTTAACATTAACTTTTTTTGTTCAACAGCCACTGTGGCTAGTGGTTTTCCAAAGTTACCAGCCACTCTGCATTTTCACTGGCCACAGTTGTGATATTGATACTAGGGGATAAAAGTGCCATGTAGATATTTTTAACAGTATCTCATAGTTTGGCAGCAGGTTTATTAGGCTGCTGTCACTTTAAGACCTGACGCGTGGATCCGTTATGCTGTTACACATGCGTTTTCTTTATCAACTGTTTACGTTCACTTAAAACAGAACTGACTGTGCTTACATGAATACTCGTCAAGACCGGCATGTTAACATTATTTTGCGCGTATTTGACTGTTTAAGCACAATAAGCAGTTTAGTACTGAGAGGCGGCTTTATGTGCACGCACTTTGGGTGTGAGCACAAATCTGCGGGAATGAGTAAAATTATGTGGAATACGTTCAAATTTGTCTTTGTTCACTCTTGAACACACCTTGTTAGTCAGCCAGTTTCTGGGAAGCACCACCCAGTCTGGACGTCCAGGGTTTGATTCCCACCTGGAGCATCTGTCACATAAACCTGTTCCAGCACCACTGTTTCTTTACTAACTTTTTTTAAAAACAAAAATCAGACATTTCACTTCTCATCTCAGCCTAGTTTAGAGTGGACCCACATTCAGTGCATTTTATGTTTTCAGTAGAGTAGTTTGCAGATTATTGTGGTATAATCTATTTCAAATAAACATGCAAAAACAAAACCAACTGTGGTTATTTGTTGTGTATGTACTTCAGACGGTCTCTTCCTGTCTTGGCCAGAATAAGCTGCAATTAGAACCACACTTTATGTAGTTTAGGTCTAATATGTTTCATGATTTTTTTCAATACACAATTCGTTTTTTAGGTGACCCCTGGTCTAAATGACAGGCCTCTTACCGTAACAGAAGTCACAGCTGGAAGGACAGTGTTTCTGCATGAGCTTCCTCTTGCTGTCACAATAACCCTTCCTTGCCCAAGCAGGACAGATAAATAATCGATCCAAACATCCTGCAGTGGTATGCAAATAAGAAGCTGTCAGGTAATTGTAAGAAAGATTCTACCAGATTCTACATTTCTACATTTATTTTGAATGTTTATTTGTGCTAATGAGTCAAATACCATAGAGTCGATGTAAGCCCCAGACCTCATCCTGAGTAATTATTTTGCGGCCCGTCAGTGTGGCATTAAGGTGCATCAAAGCCTTGGGATTCTGGGAATGCATCAATCCCAATACATGACCGATCTCATGAGCCGCCACGTGAACTAGATCTGTCAGCCACACTCCTAAATATACAACAATCACACACAGAAACACAATCAAATCTGCAGTTTTCTACCCCAAATGCCTGTCATGCGCATGGAAAAGTTTGCGAGCTTAGACGCTTTATTACTTGCCTTCTAGAAATTGCATGAATTGCCTTCCAGAATTCAGAATTCAACTTATTTTTCCAGTAGAAAATCATATAAATGCTGATAATGTGTTCTTGCCAGGCACGAATTAACACACTTCCAATAATAAGTCATTTGTAAGCAAAAACGCCCCACAATCACAGCCAACCAGAACATACTTGGTGTTGAATATACAACTGTGGCTTTATGACTGACAAAACGCTGCAACTCAATCCTGTCTCAGTGGCTAAGAAAATTAATAACTGGAAAATGTTGCTTAGCTTCTTATTATTTCAGGCTGTAAACAAGGCAGGTACAGTAGGGGTTTTTATATGTTCTGTCTGGTCGAGTTAATGATGTCTGGCCTAATGAACATTGTGACACCCAGGAAGTGATGATTTTTGGACTCTTTCCACAGCATGAAGATATTTTTCTCAAATTCTCACTCAATGGGAGAAAAACAACACCTGCCTTTATTCCAGCTGAAGCGCATGTTTCCCAGAATCCAGTACTCGTCATCATCAAAGTGGATCTCTCCGGTCTGAGGGAAGAAGGCGTGGGCCAGTTCACCGGTGATGCCGTCGAAACAGTGGTGTAGGTACGACTGCAGACAGTCGGTGTGGTTTACAGAGTAGAAACCTGCCGAAAGTCAAGCAACCAATATGATATAAAGATCGCCTACAATACACATTACAGCAAAGCAGACATTTCCCATTTTTCTGAATTGACACCCCTAATGACTACAACTTCCAGCAAGTTCAACATTTTAACCACCAGAGAGAATCTTCACGTTATGAAAAACCGACGAGCCAAATCAAATCACTCAATGCTGACTGTTATTTGTGATGATGATAATGTAATAGAGGGTTTTTCTGGTGCTGGTCTTATTTTCTTTTATTGCCAAACTTACATCATTCTGTGTTACTTTAACCCTCTGGTGCTGTTTATGTGGCGGTCAAACTCAAAGCCATAAATCTAAATCAGTTGTGTTCCAAATCTGAGGTTGATATCTCCAAAAATGAGCTTTCGGTAAGAGTTTGTTTGGTCGCAGTGCCAAACTCTTCAACTAGAAGACATTAGTCTCCCATTCGTTTCCAATGCGCTCATTTTAACCATGAACAATACAAGTGTGACTGTTTTTTCAGGGCAATTTAACCTTTTCAAATCATGTCCATGATTTTTGTTTTCAAATTTTGTACCATTTTTTTTTTTGGAAGCAAAGAATTCTAAAAACAAAACATATTTCTTTTTACTTCAATGAAATGTACTATATTTTAGTTTGATGATGTTTTTTTATTTAATATTTAATAATTTTAGGGGATTTTATGGTACTAAATTATATTTATGGTATAGTTATAATCAATTTATTACCTGTTAATCACTTTTTGAGCACAGACCTGAAAATTAAATTTCCACCTTAAATTGTCATATCTTGAATCTTGAATGCTTTGGAGCAGAGATTGAAGTTTGGTCTCTTTTTACAGAAGACATGGCAGATTATTGCTGAAGTGAGAAAAAGTTAAAAAAAGTTTTTAAAAAGTGGAAGTAAAAATAATTATGAAAAATGCATAAAATATATATATATTATGAAAAATGCATAAAAATATTATTTTAAAATTTTATATGAAATACCTATTTTCCAAAACACATTTTAATCTAAATCTAGAGAAAATCAAAGCCATAAATCTTAAAAAGTTGTGTTCCAAATTTGAGGCTGATATCTCAAAAATGAGCTTTCGGTAAGATTTAAGAGTTTGTTTGGGCGCAGTACCAAACGCTTCCTCTAGATGATATTTGTTTCCAATGCGCTCATTTTTGACTGTGAACAGGGACATTTAACCTTTTCGAATCATGTCCATGATTGTGTGTTCACACAGCAAGTGGCAAAACCTGTACCAAATTTTGTACCATTCCGATGAAGTAATAAATTCTAAAAAAACAAAACGTAAAATGTTCTAGTCAAAATGAATGCTTGAACAGCACCAGAGGATTAAATTCCTTTGTACTGCAACAAACGTATGAATGTATTTGATGTACCGATCTTGATGTCAGCCTCTTGATCGGAAGGGACCTCACGAAAGCTGAAGGGCGAGACGTCACTCCACATGGAGAAGGCCTTGGATATGCCTCTCCTCGTGTCACTGGCGTTCAGAAGATTCCTCGGGAAGGACAGCAGTCTGCACAAACATAACAGACGCAAAGCACCCATGAAAATGTGGACAGGTTCACAAAAATATATTTATTGGTTACTCTACTACCTATAAGTAACTTTGCAACTACATGTCAACTAACTAACAGTCTTCTATGGTCTACTAGTACTCTAATGAGAGTTAGTTGAACATTTACATTTATGCATTTGACAGATGCTTTTATCCAAAGTGACTTGCATTGCATTCAAGGTACACATTTTTACATTTTGTCAGTTCTTGCTTTCCCTGGGAATCGAACCCATGACCTTGGCGTTGCTGGCGCCACGCTCTTATTGTTTGAGCTACAGGAAAGCTTTTTTCATTCTAAATGAAATTATTCAGCATAATTCATACCCATGCATGGGAAATGAAATATCATTAAATTAAATTTAGATTTTTCATCTAAAGTCATTGAAATAAAGTGTTACCCAGCCACTATCTGGTATAAAATGAATGAAAAAAGTGCTGCATAATACAGAGTTTGACAGCCCAGGATAAGGACAAATGAATGGCATAAATATACCGTCTGACCAGAGATAAACAAATTCTGCACTCACTGACCTTTGGATAAACGCTTCTGGATATAAATATGTAAATTGCTTATGAAATATGCAATGCAAGGCTTAAGGGTGTCTAACTGAGAGCTGTGATGTCGAACAGAGGAAGTCTCTTACTTGTAGGTCAGCTTGAAATTGTCCCACTTAAGTTTCTCCGGGGTGAGCGTGTAGCGCTTGTTTCTGGAAAGGTGAAGCACATGGGAGCGGGCGTCTTTATGAATTCCAATGATCAAAACACCAGACATGAGAGCTTCTTCCTTGGACAAAAAAATCTCAGATTAGATTGATCTGTGAGCAGGATTTTCCATGAAGGTCTGAGCCACGTTTGCTGCTGAATGAGTGATAACTCCACTTGTGAGGTGATTTGCTCTAATAAATGCTTTGTTAAGCCAGGAACACATCTTGTGTTGGTTAGTCAGGAGCGAAGAAAGCGCAGTCAGAGGAAAGTTCGCTCTTGGGCTTCTCTTTTAATCTGATGTAAACCAATTATTTCATGCTCTTTTCAGGACAGTGCAGGCGAAGCATTGGTGAGATAATGCTCTATGAATTACTGTAAATTACAGTAGAACATTACTCATGTAGCCTACTATTCATGGTTTAAAACCTCAAACTGATCACCTTTATAACAGACTCTTGTAATATGTAATGCAAGCATTTGTTTTAATCACATAAATACAACAGAATCACCTTTTTAATTTAGTCATCATACTACATTATAAAGGGATAGTTCACCCAAAAATGAAAATGACCCCATGATTTACTCTCCCTCAAGTCATCAAATCAGCAGATATTCTCTGGCTCATCTCACAACAGTTCCCATACCAGCGGTTTATAGATTATCATGACAGAATATGCTAATCAATGACTGAAGATCGTTAACTCATAAATTCATCCTCTATCCATTCAGAAACGTCCTGTCTCATTCTACATGTTGTCTCTTCTTCTTGAGTCTCTCCATCATTGTCTGACTCCGGTTTGATCATAAAAGGCTGAACAGTTTCTGACATTTTCAGTGTGTCTGCGTGATGTGATCAGAGCTGCTAACATGAGCTCTTGAAGCTCCGCCCTCTTCCTGAAAGGGGGCGGGAGCAGCAGCTCATTTGCATTTAAAGGGACACACACAAAAGGGTGTGTTTTTGCTCACCCTCAAAAAGTTACAATTTTAACATGTATTTTGAGCTAAAGCTTCACATACACACTCTGGGGACATCCAAGACTTATTTTACATCTTGTAAAAACAGGCATCATAGGACCTCTTTAAGGGAAATACGGCAGATAATCCAAAAACACAACAGGGCAGGAAAAACACAGGAAAACCAGGCAGAAAGTCAAAACCTAAACACAGGTGAAAAAAGCAGTGAATGAGAATGAGTGAAAACACAGGGCTTAAATAGGCCAGGCATTAACAAGACAATGAGACACAGGTGGAAGTAATCAAACATAATGAGTCCATAATGCATTATGGGAAATGCAGTTTATGATAGGAAGCAAAGGAGTCTGGAGGAGTGCCATCTGGGGGAGATCAAGGAAGATTCAGTAAAAGAGAGAAATTAAAAGATCAATTATCATATTACTACATTTCTGCTTCTAGTGATGTAAGAGATGTACACTACATGTTCTTATAACACTACGACTGAAACACTCACCGCATCTGATGTGCAAATAAACTTTCAGATTTGAGCTACAGTGGTACATAATTCATACTGGGCGTTTATTATCACAAAGTGTCTACAAAGTAGACAACTTGTTGACGTAATCATCCGATTAATGTCACTTTAAAGACCCCATGAAATTGTTTCCTGTGTCGGCGTACATCACAGGAAGTTGGGGCAGGGCATATCTTAAACTTTTTTTGGGAAGTTTCCATCGGGGAAGCCAAAGTACTTTGTAAAATAAAAAATCCTAAACACTCAAAGATGTGAATTTTGGGCCCAGAGAGCCAAAGCAGTGATGTCTAAGAGCTTTTACCAGGATTGATAACCAGGATTGAAAGCAACGAAGACACTTTCATGAATGCATTTCAAATCATAAATGAATGAATTACAGACACTTTCTTTGCAAGATGAAAATAAAAATAAAGTATAAGTGCCACCTCAAGCAAAGACTACTGGTGACCGAAGGATTGATTTAACTGTAGAGGATTGTATTAGACATAAATAAAATTTGCATGCATGCAAGATCAATAATTTTTGTAATTCGGCAGGAAAGTGTATGTACGCTGCTATATTGAAGGCCTTAAAGATAATAGCCATAAAAAAATTCAGTTTTGATTTCATAAGAATGTGCACTGTAATGAATTGGCAGGAAGATGCAAGTCTAAATGAAGAAAAATTAAAACATGCCACTTTTTTAGCCATAAAAAACAGCTTGATTTTTATATTGTAAATCCAGAAGGTATTTGGCCTGAATTTGAACTCTGAAGTTAATGTTGAGCGTGCTCTCTGGGTTTCATAAAGCTGTCCAAATTTTTTCACTTCACTGGTAATCTGACCCTAAACTAGTGTCTGAAACACATTGACCAGACATTCACAGACACATACACAAACACGCCAGACAGTCTCTGGGTTAGAAATCCACAGTGTTTGCATGAAGATTGGCTCCGTTTGGTTTCACACAGAGCATACGATCTTCAGACCGGATCATTTTCTATACGGGCTGTAATGTCCTTTGCTGGCTTTTTCATCTCAATCTTCTGGAAAAGAGTCAAGTGTTGATAGCGTGCCAGAGCCTTTGAGTGTTTTGAAAGTGAAAAGGCCAGCAGACTACACTTGCAAATGCTGATAAAGTCAAGACTAGTAGAGATGGAGACTATTTTGGTCCGACAGGGCAGAGAGGACATTCCTGAACTGATCCGGACTGCCTTTATATCACATGACACGGCTTTCTAAGCCGCACTCTTGGCAATCAGGACTTCCATTTTTGTCCAGTGGAAAATAATTTCAAATGGAAAAAGGTATTTTGGACCCATGATAAGCTGACAGAGTGGAACTCCCAAATGGCAATGTTTTGGGGCAATCAGTTTGCCGTCCAGTTTAATAATACGAAATGTCTTCAGCTGCCCTCAATCTGGTAATATAAAAGGAGTTTCAGACTCCAGTAGGGTCTCCTCACAGCTTTCTTGAGTTAGTGCATCTATAAACCAATGCAGACGGTCACAGGACTATCTAAAGCAGTGGTGTTCAAATGGACATTCCGGGAGCAAAAAAAAAAAAGAGATAAGAGATAAACCCTGCACCCCCAGCATGTTTTCATAGTTCCAAGGCTTTCTGTGTCCCATACATGTGTCTAAAAGTTAAATAAATAACCTGATAAAACACCTTTTTATATTCATATCCAGAAATGTTCAGTTATACATGAAATGTTCAGACCCCCATTGAGAAGGAAATAGAGACTGGAGCTCTTGGAACTGTAATTGAATACCCCTGATATAAAGATTCATTCAGAGCACACAAGAACCAAGCAGAAACACAAAGGGATGGACATGAGCATAATGGCACATGAATATAATTCAAGATACATGAAGCTAACAGGGAACACTCTCAGAATGTTCTCAAAGTTATAATCAAACATTCTTCCAGTAACATTAATAGAACGTTATCTTCCCTTCAATAATGTTCTCAAAAGGACAACAATGTCATTTATACATTGTTTGTGGAACTTTTTTTAATTCAGAGAACATTCAAGAGTAACGTTCAGAGAACATTCAAGAGTAACACTCAGAGAACATTCAACAGTAACACTCGGAGAACACTCAAGAGTAACGCTCGGAGAACACTCAAGAGTAACGCACAGAGAACACTCAAGAGTAACGCACAGAGAGCATTCAAGAGTAACGCTCAGAGAACACTCAAGAGTAACGCACAGAGAACACTCAAGAGTAACGCTCAGAGAACACTCAAGAGTAACGCTCAGAGAACACTCAAGAGTAACGCTCAGAGAACACTCAAGAGTAACGCTCAGAGAACACTCAAGAGTAACGCTTCAGAGAACACTCAAGAGTACGCTCAGAGAACACTCAAGAGTAACGCTCAGAGAACACTCAAGAGTAACGCTCAGAGAACACTCAAGAGAACGTAGACGCTCAGCTCAGAGAACACTCAAGAGTAAAGAGAACACTCAAGAGTAACGCTCAGAGAACACTCAAGAGTAACGCTCAGAGAACACTCAAGAGTAACGCTCAGAGAACATTCAAGAGTAACGCTCAGAGAACACTCAAGAGTAACGCTCAGAGAACACTCAAGAGTAACGCTCAGAGAACATTCAAGAGTAACGCTCAGAGAACACTCAAGAGTAACGCTCAGAGAACACTCAAGAGTAACGCTCAGAGAACACTCAAGAGTAACGCTCAGAGAACATTCAAGAGAACGCTCAGAGAACATTCAAGAGTAACGAGAACATTCAGAGAACATTCAAGAGTAACGCTCAGAGAACACTCAACAGTTCAGAGAATATTCAAGAGTAACGCTCAGAGAACATTCAAGAGTAACGCTCAGAGAACACTCAACGCTCAGAGTACACTCAAGAGTAACGCTCAGAGAACACTCAAGAGTAACGCTCAGAGAACACTCAGAGAACAGAGTAACGCTCAGAGAACACTCAAGAGTAACGCTCAGAGAACATTCAAGAGTAACGCTCAGAGAACATTCAAAGTAACGCTCAGAGAACACTCAAGAGTAACAGAGAACACTCAAGAGAAACGCTCAGAGAACACTCAAGAGTAACGCTCAGAGCACTCAAGAGACGCTCAGAGAACACTCAAGAGTAACGCTCAGAGAACACTCAAGAGTAACGCTCAGAGAACACTCAAGAGTAACGCTCAGAGAACACTCAAGAGTAAGCTTCAGAGAACACTCAAGAGTAACGCCAGAGAACACTCAAGAGAGAGAACACTCAAGAGTAACGCTCAGAGAACACTCAAGAGTAACGCTCAGAGAACACTCAAGAGTAACGCTCAGAGAACACTCAAGAGTAACGCTCAGAGAACACTCAAGAGTAACGCTCAGAGAACATTCAAGAGTAACGCTCAGAGAACACTCAAGAGTAACGCTCAGAGACACTCAAGAGTAGCAGCTCAGAGAACACTCAAGAGTAACGCTCAGAGAACACTCAAGAGTAACGCTCAGAGAACACTCAAGAGTAACTCAAGAGTAACGCTCAGAGCTCAGAGCTCAGACACTCAAGAGTAACGCTCAGAGAACACTCAAGAGTAACGCTCAGAGAACACACTCAAGAGTAACGCTCAGAGAACATTCAAGAGTAACGCTCAGAGAACGTTCAAGAGTAACGCACAGAGAACATTCAAGAGTAAACGCTCAGAGAACATTCAAGAGTAACGCTCAGAGCTCAAGAGAACACTCAAGAGAACACTCAAGAGTAACGCTCAGAGAACACTCAAGAGTAACGCTCAGAGAACACTCAAGAGTAACGCTCAGAGAACACTCAAACACGCACAGAACATTCAAGAGTAACGCTCAGAGAACACTCAAGAGTAACGCACAGAGAGCATTCAAGAGTAACGCTCAGAGAACACTCAAGAGTAACGCTCAGAGAACACTCAAGAGTAACGCTCAGAGAACACTCAAGAGTAACGCTCAGAGAACACTCAAGAGTAACGCTCAGAGAAGCGCTCAGAGAACACTCAAGAGTGCGCTCAGAGAACACTCAAGAGTAGCGCTCAGAGAACATTCAAGAGTAACGCTCAGAGAACATTCAAGAGTAACGCTAAGAGAACATTCAAGAGTAACAGAGAACACTCAAGAGAGCTCAGAGAACACTCAAGAGTAACGCTCAGAGAACACTCAAGAGTAACGCTCAGAGAACATTCAAGAGTAACGCTCAGAGAACATTCAAGAGTAACGCTCAGAGAACATTCAAGAGTAACGCTCAGAGAACACTCAAAGAGAACATTCAAGAGTAACGCTCAGAGAACACTCAGAGAACACATTCAAGAGTAACGCTCAGAGAACATTCAAAAGTAACGCTCAGAGAACACTCAAGAGAACGTTCAGAGAACACTCAAGAGTAACGCTCAGAGAACATTCAAGAGTAACGCTCAGAGAACATTCAAGAGTAACGCTAAGAGAACATTCAAGAGTAACGCTCAGAGAGCATTCAAGAGTAACGCTCAGAGAACACTCAAGAGTAACGCTCAGAGAACGCTCAGAGAACACTCAAGAGAACGAGACACTCAAGAGTAACGCTCAGAGAACATTCAAGAGTAACGCTAAGAGAACACTCAAGAGAGAGAGAACACTCAAGAGTAACGTTCAGAGAACATTCAAGAGTAACGCTCAGAGAACACTCTGAAGTAACGTTCAGAGAGCATTCAAGAGTAACGCTCAGAGTTCAGAGAGAACGTTCATTCAAGAGTAACGTCAGAGAGCATTCAAGAGTAACGCTAAGAACATTCTGAAGTAACGTTCAGAGAGCATTAAAGAGTAAGGTTCAGAGAACATTCAAGAGTAACGCTAAGAGAACATTCAAGAGAACGTTCAGAGAACATGCAAAAGTAACGCTCAGAGAACATTCTAAAGTAACGTTCAGAGACATCCCTGAAATGTCTGCAGAGAGCGTGTCAAATAAACTCCCTCCCGTAAATGCTGCATCGACACGACATCCTCATTAAACCCGTCTCCGGCGTGACGACTCCAATCTTTCAAATAATCTTACGAATATCTATTTACCTAATATGATTTAAGACCTGCAATGTTGCCAGAATTATAATCATACACTGTTTGTTCGTCGGCCAGAGGAGAACTGGCACCCCAACTGAGCCTGGTTTCTCCCAAGGTTTTTTTCTCCATTCTGACCCTGAAGGAGTTTTGGTTCCTTGCTACCGTTGCCTCTGGCTTTTGGCTTGCTCAGTTGGGGACACCTAAATTTCATCTATATTACCGATCTGCCCGCATTGACACTATATGATACTTGAAATTAGCTGGATAACATCACCGTTTCACCAGAACGGCTGTACAAATTCTCTTGCATTATTTTCCTGTTAACAATGTGAAGCTGCTTTGAAACAATTGGACTTGTTAAAAGCGCTATATAAATAAAGGTGACTTGACTTGAATTGAGAGAACATTCAAGAGTAACGCTCAAAGAACACTCAAAAGTAACGCTAAGCGAACACTCAAGAGTAACGCTCAGAGAACACTCAAGAGTAACGCTCAGAGAACACTCAAGAGTAACGCTCAGAGAACACTCAAGAGTAACGCTAAGAGAACACTCAAGAGTAACGCACAGAGAGCATTCAAGAGTAACGCCCAGAGAACATTAAAGAATAACGCTCAGAGAACATTCAGGCCTTGTAGAAAGCCTTCTTTAAAGTGAATTTCGTTTTGTATAAATTGTATCTTAATTTTAATCAATGTTTCATCAGTCAGACATGAGAAATATGTGTGTAGAAAGCTTAAAATGTCCACTTCTAAAGGAAACAATTTGAAACAAGAAGAAATAGGCAAGCAATAAGCACTGTTCATTAGTGTCATCAATATGCGTCTTTTTATTCATCTTGTCAAAGTTACCCGCCAAATTGACAACACAAGAACATTCAAAAGTAATGCTCAGAGAGCATTCAAGAGTAAGAGAGCATTCAAGAGTAACGCTCAGAGAACGTTCAAGAGTAACGCTCAGAGAACGTTCAAGTAGTAACTCAGAGAACATTCAAAAGTAACGCTCAGAGAACATTCAAGAGTAACGCTCAGAGAACATTCAAGAGTAACGCTCAGAGAACATTCAAGAGTAACGCTCAGAGAGCATTAAAGAGTAACGCTCAGAGAGCATTAAAGAGTCATTCAAAAGTAATGTTCAGAGAGCATTCAAAAGTAACGCTCAGAGAACATTCAAGATTAACGCTCAGAGAACATTCTAAAGTAACGTTCAGAGAACATTCAAGAGTAACGCTCAGAGAGCATTAAAGAGTAACGCTCAGAGAACATTCAAAAGTAACGTTCAGAGAGCATTCAAAAGTAACGCTCAGAGAACATTCAAAAGTAACGCTCAGAGAACATTCAAGATTAACGCTCAGAGAACATTCTAAAGTAACGTTCAGAGAGCATTCAAGAGTAACGTTCAGAGAGCATTCAAGAGTAACGCTCAGAAAACATTCAAAAGTAACGCTCAGAGAACATTCAAAATTAACGCTCAGAGAACATTCTAAAGTAACGTTCAGAGAGCATTCAAGAGTAACGTTCAGAGAGCATTCAAGAGTAACGCTCAGAGAACATTCTAAAGTAACGCTCAGAGAACATTCTAAAGTAACGCTCAGAGAGCATTCAAGAGTAACGCTCAGAGAGCATTCAAGAGTAACGCTCAGAGAGCATTCAAGAGTAACGCTCAGAGAACATTCTAAAGTAACGGTCAGAGAACATTCTACAGTAACGCTCAGAGAGCATTCAAAAGTAACGCTCAGAGAGCATTCAAGAGTAACGTTCAGAGAGCATTCAAGAGTAACGTTCAGAGAGCATTCAAGAGTAACGCTCAGAGAGCATTCAAGAGTAACGTTCAGAGAGCATTCAAGAGTAACGTTCAGAGAGCATTCAAGAGTAACGTTCAGAGAACGTTCTGAAGTAACGTTCAGAGAGCGTTCTAAAGTAACGTTCAGAGAGCATTCAAAAGTAACGTTCAGAGAACATTCAAGAGTAACGTTCAGAGAACGTTCTGAAGTAACGTTCAGAGAACATTCAAGAGTAACGCTCAGAGAACATTCAAGAGTAACGCTCAGAGAACATTCAAGAGTAACGTTCAGAGAGCATTCAAGAGTAACGCTCAGACAACATTCAAGAGTAACGCTCAGAGAGCATTCAAGAGTAACGTTCAGAGAACATTCTAAAGTAACATTCAGAGAGTATTCAAAGGTAACGCTCAGAGAACATTCGTAAGTAGCGTTCAGAGAACATTCTAAAGTAACGTTCAGAGAGTATTCAAAAGTAACGCACAGAGAACATTCTAAAGTAACGTTCAGAGAGCATTCAAAAGTAATGTTCAAAGAACATTCAAGAGTAACGTTCAGAGAACGTTCTGAAGTAACGTTCAGAGAGCATTCAAGAGTAACGTTCAGAGAACGTTCTGAACTAACGTTCAGAGAGCATTCAAGAGTAACAAGAGTAACGCGTTCAGAGTAACGTTCAGAGAACATTCTAAAGTAACGCTCAGAGAACATTCATAAGTCTAAAGCGTTCAAGAGTAACGCTCAGAGAACATTCATAAGTAACGTTCAGAGAGCATTCAAAAGTAATGTTCAGAGAACATTCAAGAGTAACGTTCAGAGAACATTCTGAAGTAACGTTCAGAGAGCATTCAAGAGTAACGTTCAGAGAACGTTCTGAACTAAGGTTCAGAGAGCATTCAAGAGTAACGCTCAGAGAACGATCAAAAGTAACGCTCAGAGAACGTTCAAAAGTAACGCTCAGAGAACGTTCAAAAGTAACGCTCAGAGAACGTTCTAAAGTAACGCTCAGAGAACGTTCTAAAGTAACGTTCAGAGAGCATTCAAAAGTAACGTTCAGAGAACATTCAAGAGTAACGTTCAGAGAACGTTCTGAAGTAACGTTCAGAGAACATTCAAGAGTAACACTCAAAGAACGATCAAAAGTAACGCTCAGAGAACGTTCAAAAGTAACGCTCAGAGAGAATTCAAAAGTAACGCTCAGAGAACATTCAAGAGTAACGTTCAGAGAGCATTCAAGAGTAACGTTCAGAGAGCATTCAAGAGTAACGCTCAGACAGCATTCAAGAGTAACGCTCAGACAGCATTCAAGAGTAACATTCAGAGAGCATTCAAGAGTAACCTTCAGAGAGCATTCAAGAGTAACGCTCAGAGAGCATTCAAGAGTAACGTTCAGAGAACATTCTAAAGTAACGTTCAGAGAGTATTCAAAAGTAACGCTCAGAGAACATTCATAAGTAACGTTCAGAGAGTATTCAAAAGTAACGCTCAGAGAACATTCATAAGTAACGTTCAGAGAACATTCAAGAGTAACGTTCAGAGAACTTTCAAAAGTAACGTTCAGAGAACATTCAAAAGTAACGTTCAGAGAGCATTAAAAAGTAACGCTCAGAGAACGTACAAGAGTAACGTTCAGAGAACATACAAGAGTAACGTTCAGAGAACGTTCAAAACGTTCAGAGAACATTCGAACGTTCAAAAGTAACGTTCAGAGAATGTTCGAACGTTCAAAAGTAACGTTCAGAGAGCATTAAAAAGTAACGCTCAGAGAACGTACAAGAGTAACGCTCAGAGAACGTTCAAGAGTAACGTTCAGAGAAGTTTCAAAAGTAACGTTCAGAGAACATTCAAAAGTAACCTTCAGAGAGCATTAAAAAGTAACGCTCAGAGAACATTCAGAGAACGTTCGAACGTTCAAAAGTAACGTTCAGAGAACGTTCAAGAGTAATGTTCAGAGAGCATTCAAGAGTAAAGCTCAGAGAACATTCAAAAGTAACGTTCAGAGAGAATTCAAAAGTAACGTTCAGAGAGAATTCAAAAGTAATGTTCAGAGAACATTCAAGAGTAACGTTCAGAGAACGTTCAAAAGTAACGTTCAGAGAACGTTGAACGTTCAAAAGTAACGTTCAGAGAGCATTAAAAAGTAACGCTCAGAGAACGTACAAGAGTAACGCTCAGAGAACGTTCAAGAGTAACGTTCAGAGAAGTTTCAAAAGTAACGTTCAGAGAACATTCAAAATTAACCTTCAGAGAGCATTAAAAAGTAACGCTCAGAGAACATTCAGAGAACGTTGAACGTTCAAAAGTAACGTTCAGAGAACGTTCAAGAGTAATGTTCAGAGAGCATTCAAGAGTAAAGCTCAGAGAACATTCAAAAGTAACGTTCAGAGAGAATTCAAAAGTAATGTTCAGAGAACATTCAAGAGTAACGTTCAGAGAACATTCAAGAGTAACGTTCAGAGAACATTCAGAGAACGTTCAAAAGTAACGTTCAGAGAACGCGTTCGAGCGTTCAAAAGTAACGTTCAGAGAGCATTAAAAGTAACGCTCAGAGAACGTGCAAGAGTAGCGCTCAGAGAATGTTCAAGAGTAACGTTCAGAGAAGTTTCAAAAGTAACGTTCAGAGAACATTCAAAAGTAACGTTCAGAGAGCATTAAAAGTAAAGCTCAGAGAACATTCAGAGAACGTTCGAACGTTCAAAAGTAACGTTCAGAGAACGTTCAAGAGTAATGTTCAGAGAGCATTCAAGAGTAAAGCTCAGAGAACATTCAAAAGTAACGTTCAGAGAGAATTCAAAAGTAATGTTCAGAGAACATTCAAGAGTAACGTTCAGAGAACATTCAAGAGTAACGTTCAGAGAACGTTCAAAAGTAACGTTCAGAGAACGTTCGAACGTTCAAAAGTAACGTTCAGAGAGCATTAAAAAGTAACGCTCAGAGAACGTACAAGAGTAACGCTCAGAGAATGTTCAAGAGTAACGTTCAGAGAAGTTTCAAAAGTAACGTTCAGAGAACATTCAAAAGTAACGTTCAGAGAGCATTAAAAAGTAAAGCTCAGAGAACATTCAGAGAACGTTCGAACGTTCAAAAGTAACGTTCAGAGAACGTTCAAGAGTAATGTTCAGAGAGCATTCAAGAGTAAAGCTCAGAGAACATTCAAAAGTAACGTTCAGAGCACGTTCTGAAGTAACGCTCAGAGAACATTCAAGAGTAACGTTCAGACAACTTTCAAAAGTAACGTTCAGAGAACGTTCGAACGTTCAAAAGTAACGTTCAGAGAACGTTCAAGAGTAATGTTCAGAGAGCATTCAAGAGTAACGCTCAGAGAACGTTCAAAAGTAACGCTCAGAGAACATTCAAGAGTAACGTTCAGAGAGCATTCAAGAGTAACGCTCAGAGAACATTCAAGAGTAACGCTCAGAGAACATTCAAGAGTAACGCACAGAGAGCATTCAAGAGTAACGCTCAGAGAGCATTCAAGAGTAACGCTCAGACAGCATTCAAGAGTAATGCTCAGAGAGCATTCAAGAGTAACATTCAGAGAGCATTCAAGAGTAATGCTCGGAGAGCATTCAAGAGTAACGCTCGGAGAGCATTCAAGAGTAACGCTCGGAGTATACTCTTATACATTTGTATACTCTTATACATTTTTTAACCACATATTTATAAGTCTACAGTTTACTCACTGCAAAGTCTACTTCAATTATTTTATTCCACTTTATCCTTATTTGTTACCTTTTTTTTCTTTAATTTTTTTCTTGACTTTAATTTATAATTCTACAGATATAGATATATATATATATATATATATATATATATATATATATATATATATATTTTTTTAATTCTATATTCTATTATAATTTCTTCCTTGTGATTTTAACTGTGAATTTGCACTGTCCATGGAGCGGACCTGTTTACATTTCACTGCCGGTTGTATATTCTGTATATAACTGTGTATGTGACAAATAAAACTCTTGAATCTTGAATCTTGAGAACATTCAAGAGTAATGCTCTGAGAACATTCTAAAGTAATGTTCAGAGAGAATTCAAAAGTAACGTTCAGAGAACATTCAAGAGTAACGCTCAGCGAACATTCAAGAGTAACGCTCAGCGAACATTCAAGAGTAACGCTCAGAGAACATTCAAGAGTAACGCTCAGAGAACATTCTAAAGTAATGTTCAGAGAACGTTCAAGAGTAACGTTCAGAGAACGTTCAAAAGTAACGTTCAGAGAACTTTCAAAAGTAACGTTCAGAGAACGTTCAAGAGTAACGTTCAGAGAACGTTCAAAAGTAACGTTCAGAGAACTTTCAAAAGTAACGTTCAGAGAACGTTCGAACGTTCAAAAGTAACGTTCAGAGAACGTTCTGAAGTAACGTTCAGAGAGCATTCAAGAGTAACGCTCAGACAACATTCTGAAGTAACGCTCAGAGAACATTCAAGAGTAACGTTCAGAGAACATTCAAGAGTAACGTTCAGAGAACATTCAAGAGTAACGTTCAGAGAACATTCAAGAGTAACGCTCAGAGAACATTCAAGAGTAACGCTCAGAGAACATTCAAGAGTAACGCTCAGAGAACATTCAAGAGTAACGTTCAGAGAACGTTCAAAAGTAACGTTCAGAGAACGTTCGAACGTTCAAAAGTAACGTTCAGAGAACGTTCTGAAGTAACGTTCAGAGAGCATTCAAGAGTAACGCTCAGACAACATTCTGAAGTAACGCTCAGAGAACATTCAAGAGTAACGTTCAGAGAACATTCAAGAGTAACGTTCAGAGAACATTCAAGAGTAACGTTCAGAGAACATTCAAGAGTAACGCTCAGAGAACATCCAAGGGTAACCTTCAGAGAGCATCGAAGAGTAACGTTCAGAGAGCATTCAAGAGTAATGTTCAGAGAGAATTCAAGAGTAACGCTCAGAGAGAATTCAAAAGTATTGCTCAGAGAACATTCAAGAGTAACGTTCAGAGAACATTCAAAAGTAACGTTCAGAGAACATTCAAGAGTAACGTTCAGAGAACATTCAAGAGTAACGTTCAGAGAACATTCAAGAGTAACGTTCAGAGAACATTCAAGAGTAACGTTCAGAGAACATTCAAGAGTAACGCTCAGAGAACATCCAAGGGTAACCTTCAGAGAGCATTGAAGAGTAACGTTCAGAGAGCATTCAAGAGTAATGTTCAGAGAGAATTCAAAAGTATTGCTCAGAGAACATTCAAGAGTAAAGTTCAGAGAGCATTCAAGAATAACGTTCAAAGAGAATTCAACAGTAACGTTCAGAGAGAATTCAACAGTAACGTTCAGAGAGAATTCAAGAGTAACGCTCAGAGAGCATTCAAGAGTAACATTCAGAGAACATTCAAAAGTAACGTTCAGAGAACATTCAAGAGTAACGTTCAGAGAACGTCCCTGTATGGGCCACCAATATGTAACACTCTTCTAAACAACTAAGTGGAGTTTACACTAAATAAGGAGATCGTTAGTTCCTTTTAAATAAATAAAAAGAATGGAGGAGTAATAAAAGTGTGTGTGTGTGTGTGTAAGTCTCTTAGTCCAGCGTATACTATATACAGAGTCAGATCAGTCTCACCGGCAATGATGACAAATCCGTGAACAGTATCTGTGTGTTGTCCAGCTGTTTAAAGTCCTTCTAGACAAGCAATCCAACCCTCCAAGGAAAAGGATATACTCCACAAAGGGTCGGCAGTACCACTCAAAAAACAGCCAGCAAAAGCCAGGTAATCCACAAACAATCGCGTCCGATTTGTGAATGAATGAGCACGCGCTCAATCGTTTGCCAGTCCTATACATTTAAAAACACCCTCTCAGTTCCTGTTTGAGTGACGTGTCATCACGTGACATGCAGTCCCACCCAGAACGTATCTCGCGAGACAGAAGATAAAGCTCAATAACACAGAAATATTAGGAGGAGATCATCCGAACCAGCGCTTCAGGTTAACCACATTTACGATATCTGTTTTAAGTGGGTCACCCCAACTAACTGTGTAATTTATTGGTCCCATTTTTTTCAGTATTTCAGCCGGTCCCTCCCACTTGGGCGCTAGCTTAGCAGAGAATTTATTAGAGGCAGAAGAGAGAAGATGAGTTTTTATCCAGACTAGATCGCCCGGCTGAAACTGCGCCTCTTTCCGTTGGGAATTGTAATATCTAGCTTGTCTGGCTTGCTGCGACCCCACTCTTTGCTTTACTTCCTCTGCCATGATATTCTGTCGTTCCAGTAGATTATATGAGGTTTGGTCTGGGAGGTTTGAGGATTAACCTCTCCAGCGGTCCGAGAAGCTGCCTACCCAACATCAACTCTGCCGGTGTTCTACCGGTGGTTTCTTGGTGTGCAGTATTAATAGCAAATCTTAAATCAGGTAACCACTGGTCCCAGGCTTGATGGTATTGTCCAACATATGATGCAATCATTGTTTTTAATGTCCTGTTTATCCTCTCTGTCAGGTTTGTCTGAGGATGGTAACTGGTGGTGAGTTTTTGGATACTTCCCCAAGTCTTACATAACTCAGCCAGTATGTTGGAGGTGAATTGTGCTCCCCGGTCCGATATTATGTATTTAGGGACCCCCCAGCGAGTAAAGACTTCTTCCCTTAGAATTCTGACAATCTTCTGGGTCTTGCCATCCCTAAGGGGGAACATCTCTACCCATTTTGTATAGTAATCAACTATCACTAGGAGGGAAGTGTTTAGTTTCTTACTGCTGGGGAAGGGTCCCATCAAATCCATACCCAAAGTATGACCCGGTTCGGTCACTTGTTTGTGCTGTAAAAATCCTCTGGGTTTTGTGTTGTCATGTTTATATTTTTGACAGATATCGCAACCCTTGACGTACTGCCAGACATCTTTGCAGACAGTTGGCCACCAAGCCACCTCCAAGAGCCTCAGCAGAGTTTTTAGTCGACCCAGATGTCCTCCCAGTGGGTTGTCATGAAAGTAGTGTAAAAAGCCAGAAAATAATGCCTGAGGAACCACCAATTGGAATTTGTCTCCGTTACTTTTCACAGGTACCCGACGATACAACACCCCCTGTTGGACCTCCAAGGTAATCTGCTGATCTTGTACCTTCCTGATTTTGGGGTCTGACTTCAGGTGAGTAATAGTACTGTCAGTACTTTGTGCAAGAGAGATTTCAGCTAGTGTGTGGGGTATGTCTGATGAGCACCTTGTCGTTGTTAAGGCCATACAGTGTGCATCTTCTCTTTCCGCAGGTCCCCAGGCTCTAGACAAAGCATCCGGACCCAGGTTGAGACATCCTTTCCTATGATGTACTTGGAAGTTGAATTGCTGCAACCTAAGAGTCCATCGGGTCAGCCGAGAGGAGGTTTTGGGACAATTAAAGGCCCAAGTTAAAGCAGCATGATCGCTGTAAATGTCCAACTGTGTCCCTTCAAGTTAATGCCTCCATTTTTCCACTGCCCAGACCACGGCCAGACACTCTTTTTCAGAGGTGGAGTAAGTTAGTTCTGCTCCTCGTAATGTCCTAGAAGCATAAGCGATTACTCTTTCCCCTTCAGGTGTTTGCTGGGTGAGAATGGCTCCCAAGCCTACATCACTGGCGTCCGTATGCATCTGAAAAGATTGGTTTAGGTCTGGCTGTACCGGAGGGTCTTGAAGCACTTGTTTGATGGTATCCATGCTGGCTTGACACTCAGACAGTCCAGTCCCATTTTACTCCCTTCTTTTTTAGGTGATTCAAAGGTGCAGTGATGTCAGCAAAACGAGGAATGAATTTGTGGTACCACCCTGCTAATCCCAGTCTTTGGAAGGAGGATACTGGGCAACGGCCAGGGTCTTTTCAGTATTAACCTCCACTCCTTTCACTGAGACAATGTGGCCAAGGAACTTTAACTGTCTTTTAAAAAAGTGGCACTTCTTCATGTTAAGGGTAAGTGAAGCCTGGTCAAGTCTTTGCATTATGGAGTGCAGGTGTGATATGTGTTCCTCTAATGGTAATGGATTTTCCTCTCAATTCCGCCAGAACCGTTTCCATAAGGCTCTCGAATGTGGCTGCGGCATTCCGGAGCCCATAGGGCATGGATCGGAATTGGAATAGCCCCTGGTTGGTGATGAAGGCTGTTTTTTCTTTGCTCCTTTCCTCCTTATCCACCTGCCAATATCCTGACTGCAAATCCAATGTGCTGAACCAAGTGGTGCCGTCCAGTGATTCCAAGATGTCATGAATGAGCGGCATTGGATAAGCGTCAGGTATGGTTTTGCTGTTGAGCCTCCTATAGTCCACACAGAATCTGTAGGATCCATCAGGTTTGGGGACCAGGACTACGGGTGATGACCATGGAGAGCAGGATGGCTCAGTGATGTGGTCTTTTAGCATTTGGTCCACCTGGTCATCAATGATCTTTTTCTTGAAAGGTGAGACCCTATATGCTCTAGATTTAATTGGCATTTCATCAGCTAGGATGATCTTGTGATGTTCCACTGATGTTTTGCCCAGGACATTGGAAGTGATACGAGGCCAGGTATCCATTAGCTTCAGCAACTCCTGTCGATTGTCAGAGTCCCAGCTCGGAGCAACCTCAGTGTGCAGAGTAGTGAGTGGTGGTTCCCAGGTGTGAGGTAAGGCGTAATAAAGACTCACAGTGGCAGTATGGGATCCTTCTTCACCTTCCGGCATTGTAGACAACTCCGGATTAATCAGGGAAGATAAAAAGGGATAGTATGTATATCCTTTCCCCACTCTCAGGCCATATCTACTTTGGCCAACATCTACGATAGCTTCAGCCGCCCTTAGGAAATCCAAGCCAGCTATAATGGAAAATGCCAGGTGATCATCTCTCATTATATAAGTCTCTACCCTGCATACTTTATCATGCCATTTATAGCAGATGGTTTTCTGGTTCAACGCTTGATGCACCTTTCCATCAGCCATGATGAAGCGTTGAGGGGAAACTGGAGTGTCAGATGAAGCCTCACCTCCTAGCAATCTCCAAAAGTTTTCCAGCATCAGTGAGTAAGTACTCCCTGTACCCACCACTGCCTTCACGTCTTTTCCTTTCACCATTACAGGCACAAAGAGAAGAGAATTTAGTGCGTGGGGTTGCGCTATAGGGAGTCCTGCCAAGTTTTTGGAAATATGACATTCAGGTGTTTTCTTAGTCTTTTCTTTACCATTCTGACTGTTCACTTTCTGCCAGTAATCCTTCGCACCCATACAATCCTTCTCCACCATAGAGCCCACTTTCACCAGCTGTTCCACAGTCCTCACCGCCTCTCTTAGACAGCCCGCGACTCTGGGGTTAATGTTGTTAAGGATGCGGCTCACCATCTCTTCTTCAGTGATATCCAGCTTCCACTTCAGGCAAAGTGCCCAGTAATCATAGGCAAAATCTCTCAGACGTTGATGGGCTGCTGAACCAGAGACCTCAACTTATCTTCCACTTCCGTGAGGTAATCATCTGGAAGAAACGCACCCATAAATGCCTCTTTGAAAAATTGCCAATCTGTTACCTCGCTGCCTTCCACCAGCTCAGAGCAGGTCCTCTCAGAACTGTGCTCAGGGTGCCAACCAGCTCCCCACTGGGAAGTGGCCTGATATCCAGAAAGTTTTTGCACTGTTCGATGAAGTTGAGCACATCCGAAGTCTCACAAGAGTCACCAAAACTAGGAAACTCCAGCCGAATCGGGGGCCGCCCGCAGAAAGATGACGAACTTGGAACCACAGGAGGGTTAAGCACATCCGTAAGATACATGGGAGAAGAGGAGAAGATACATGGGAGATATCATACGTGGCATTGACAGTCTTAGATGAAGGGAATTTAAATCTAGTTGCTGGTACAGGAGTTCTACGATCATGAATGGATGAAATGGAAGTAGTTGGGGTATATGGCTGTAATCTAGAGAGAGAAGGGGTACTGGTGAAACGTAATTTTTTCAGTTTATTTTCCCATCTTTCATCTCTTCTCAGAAAACAATCAGCCACAGCTCTCTCCAACTTTTCCAGGGACCGACAGAAATAATCCTCTAACCCTGCTAAGCCATTGTGCACTGCATCCCGGAAACTAGTTTCCCGATTAAGTGAACTGTCAGCCGCGTGCTTACAGTCCTGTTCAACTGATGTAACTTTTGAACTAAGGGCCAATAAATCTACTTTGAGCTTATCCATCTCTGTTTGCATTGTTTGTACTACATTTACATTCACTACACAGCTATCATCATCCTCATCATCATCATCAACAACATCATCATCTGAAAGGTACAATGAGCTAAGCATAGATGATATTTCACCTGTAGGATTGTGTCTAGAGAACGTCCCCGTATGGGCCACCAATATGTAACACTCCTCTAAACAACTAAGTAGAGTTTACACTAAATAAGGAGATCGTTAGTTCCTTTTAAATAGATCAAAAGAATGGAGGAGTAATAACTACAGTAGACACAAAAAGTACAATAAAAATCCCCAGTGTATTTACAAGACAACAAAATATACCCAGAATAACAATTGCTCAATCGTAAATATATATGTGTGTGTGTGTGTGTGTGTGTGTGTGTTTGTGTGTGTCTTAGTCCAGCGTATACTATATACAGAGTCAGATCAGTCTCATTGGCAATGATGACAAATCCGTGAGCAGTATCTGTGTGTTGTCCAGCTGTTTAAAGTCCTCCAGGACAAGCAATCCAACCCTCCAAGAAAAAGAATATACTCCACAAAGTGTCGGCAGTACCACTAAAAAAAAACAGCCAGCAAAAACCAGGTAATCCACAAATGATCACGTCCGATTTGTGAATGAATGAGCGTGCTCTCGATCGCCGGTCAAGAGTAACGCTCAGAGAACATTCAAGAGTAACATTCAGAGAACATTCAAGAGCGTAACACTCAGAGAACATTAAAGAGTAACGCTCAGTGAACATTCAAAAGTAACGCTAAGAGAACATTCAAGAGTAACGTTCAGAGAGCATTCAAGAGTGAAAGTGCCTAGCCACCCTGCGGAGAAAGCTCATTTCGGCTGCCTGTATCCGGGATGTCGTCCTTTCGGTCACGACCCACAGCTCATGACCATAGGTAAGAGTAGGAACGTAGATTGACCGGTAAATCGAGAGTTTCGCCTTACAGCTCAGCTCCTTCTTCACCATGACAGACCGGTACATCGACCGCATTACTGCAGAAGCTACACCGATCCGTCTGTCAATCTCCCGTTCCATCCTTCCCTCACTCGTGAACAAGACCACAAGATACCTGAACTCCTCCACCTGAGGCAGAAACTCTCCACCAACCTGAAGTGGGCAAGCCACCCTTTTCCGACTGAGAACCATGGCCTCGGATTTGGAGGTGCTGATTCCCATCCCAGCCACTTCACGCTCGGCTGCAAACCGTCCCAGTGCATGCTGAAGGTCCTGGTCTGAGGAGGCCAACACGACACCTTTATCCACAAAAAGCAGCATCAAAATTGCGTGGTCCCCAAACCGGACACTCTCCGGCTCTTGGGTGCACCTAGAAATTCTTTCCATAAAAATTATGAACAGAACCGTTGACAAAGGGCAGCCCTGCTGGAGTCCAACATGCACTGGGAAGAAGTCTGACTTGCTGCCGGCAATGCGGACCAAGCTCCTGCTCCGGGCATACAGGGACCAAACAGCCCTAAGCAGGGGGACCCAGACCCCGTACTCCCAGAGCACCCTCCACAGGACGCCACGAGGGACACAATCGAATGCCTTCTCCAAATCCCCAAAGCAAGCTCTCATGAACCCTCCAGCACCCTGGAAAGGGTATAGAGCTGGTCCAATGCTCCACAACCAGGATGAAAACCACACTGTTCCTCCTGAATCAGAGGTTCCACTATTCCGAATTCCACTATATGCCAGTACCCTGGCATAGACTTTCCCGGGAAGGCAGAGAAATGTGATCCCCCTGTAGTTGGAACACCCTCTCCGGTCCCCGTTCTTGAAAAGAGGGACCACCACCCCAGTCTGCCAGTCCAGAGGCACTGTCCCCAACCGCCACGTGATGTTGCAGAGGCGTGTCAGCCAAGACAGCTCCACAACATTCAGAGACTTGAGGTGCTCAGGGCGGACCTCATCCACTCCCGGTGTCTTGCCACCAAGGAGCTTTTTAACTACCTCGATGACACCCAGCCAGGGTGATGGACGAGTCCACCTCTGAGCCCTCAGCCACTGCTTCCTCAAATGGAAGACATGTTGGTGGGATTGAAGAGATCCTCAAAGTATTCCTTCCACCGTCCGACAATATCCCCAGTTGAGGTCAACAGCTGCCCATCTCCACTGTAAACAGTGTTGGGAGGGCACTGTTCCTGAGGCGGTGAACGGTTTGCCAGAATCTCTTCAAGGCCAACCGATAGTCTTTCTCCATGGCCTCACCGAACTCCTCCCGGGCCCGATTTTTTGCCTCTACAACTACCCGGGTTGCAGTCCACTTGGCCTGCCTGTACCTGTCAGCTGCCTCAGGAGTCCCACAAGCCAGCCAGGCCCAATAGGACTCCTTCTTCAGCTTGACGGCATTCCTTACTTCCGGTGTCCACCACCAGGTTCGGGGATTTCCGTCTCAACTGGCACCGGAGACCTTACAGAGATTCAAGATTCAAGAGAGTTTTATTTGTCACATACACAGTTATATACAGAATATACAACCGGCAGTGAAATGTAAACAGGTCCGCTCCACGGACAGTGCAAATTCACAGTTAAAAACACAAGGAGGAAATTATAATAGAAATAGAATAAAAAAGTATATATATATATATATATATATATATATATATATATATATATATATATATATATATATATATATATATATATATATATATATATATATATATATATATATCTGTAGAATTATAAATAAATCAAGTCAAGTAGGAAAAAAATAACGTGTATCGATGTTTATCCTGAAGTGAAGTCACGTGATGTTAAGTGACTGCGTTCAGGAGTCTGAGTCTCTCAGTTTTGGCCATCAGGCTTCGGAAACGCTTACCAGATGGCAGCAGCGTGAAATGAGGGTTTGCAGGGTGATTAGAGTCCTTGATGATCTTAGTAGCTCTACCTTTGCAGCGTTTGGTGTAGACGTCCTGCAGAGACGGGAGAGCTGACCCTGAGATACGCTCGGATAAGCGCATGACTCTTTGCAGGGCTTTGCGGTCATGACTGGTGCTGTTCCCATACCACGCTGTGATGCACTGAGTTAATACACTTTCTATCGCCCCTAAATAGAAAGTTTTCAGGATAGCTGGTGAAACCCTGAATTTCCTCAGCTGGCGCAGGTGGTACAGTCTATGCCTGGCTTTTTTCACCTGTGTCTGAATGTGTGCGGTCCAGGTCAGGTCCTCGGAGATGTTTACACCCAGGTACTTGAAGCTGCTCACTCTCTCTACTGGTGACCCGCTGATCATGAGAGGGGAGTATGTCCGTTGCTGTCTCTTCCTGAAGTCCACAATCAGTTCTTTGGTCTTGCCAACATTCAGAGAGAGACAGTTGTCATGGCACCATGATGTTAGTTGCTCCACCTCGTCCAAGTATGCCGTCTCGTTGTTGGAAATGAGGCCCAGGACAACAGTATCATCAGCAAATTTGATGATAGAGGTGGAGCTGTGTGTGGACAGTCATGCGTGTAGAGAGAGTAGAGCAGGGGACTCAGGACACAGCCCTGTGGAGCTCCCACACTCAGGGTGATGGAGGTGGAGGTGAACTGGCCTACTCTCACCACCTGAGGCCTGCCAGTGAGGAAGTCCTCAAGCCAGTGGCAGATAGAAGGATTCAGGCCGAGATCCAGGAGTTTGGCGATTAGCTTAATGGGAACTATGGTGTTAAAGGCTGAGCTATAGTCAATAAATAGCAGCCTTACATAGTTCCCACTTTTGCTGTCGATGTGAGTGAGGGAGGAGTGGAGGACATGAGAGATGGCATCTTCAGTCGACCTATTGGGACGATAGGCAAACTGAAGAGGGTCCAAAGTGTCAGGAATGAAGGAGCAAATGGTGTTTTTAATGAGTCTCTCTAAGACCTTCATAACTATAGATGTGAGAGCCACTGGACGATAGTCATTTAGGCAAGAGGGTTTATTGTTCTTAGAGACAGGGATGATAGTGGATTTTTTGAAGGAGGTGGGGACCACAGATGTAGCGAGGGACTCATTAAAGATGGATGTAAACAACCCGGTGAGCTGATCATCACAGGACCGCAGAACACGACCTGAAATACCATCCGGCCCGGCAGCTTTCCTGACGTCCACATGCTTGAGTGCCCTCCGAACTTCATCCTCCAAGACAAAGATCACGTGGTTGTTGCTGCTCTGAGTGATTCCCTCTGACACGTCACTTGGCGGAGTCGCGCTGCCGCGATTACAATCAAAGCGAGCATAGAAAGAGTTTAACTCATTCACAAGTAACGGATCAGCTCTGACCTCTGCAGAAGATTTAGATCCAAAAGAGCAGATGGACCTCAGACCCTGCCACATGCGCCGGGAGTCGTTGAGTTGGAAATGAGACTCCACACGATCCTTATAACGGAGCTTTGCGGCTTTAACTGCGCGCCGCAGAGCATAGCAGGACGATCTGTATTATGTCATGTTCCCTGATAGGAGACCGGCGTTGTAAGCAGCAGTGCGTGTGTTCACTGCAGCGCGCATTGAATTGTCCACCCACGGTTTCTGATTTGAGAAGGACGTTATTGTTATTGTTTGCGTGGCTTGCTCTGTAAGCGTGTTGATGAAGCCAAGCGCCACATCCGTGAACTCGCTGACGTCAGATGAACTCGCCCGGAACATGTCCCAGTCGACGTCATCAAGAGCTGCCTGTAGTGCGGTCTCTGAATGGGGTGATCAGCGTTTAACTTCCCGCCTCACCGGGGGTTCCTGAACGAGCCTTTGTCTGTATTCAGGTGTGAGGAAAATGGCGGCATGATCCGATTTGCCAAAAGCTGGAAGTGAGCGAGCTTTATAGGCGTTCTTAAACGGAGAGTAGCAATGATCCAGTGTGTTTGCTCCTCGTGTAGGACAGGAGACGTGCTGGTGAAAGAAGACTTTCTTTAGGTTTGCTTTGTTAAAATCGCCCATGACGATGAATGCAGCATTGGGGTGTTTGTTAGTGAAGCCGCTGGTAGCATCATGAAGGCCAGATAAAGCCAGCCCTGTGTCTGCCTGTGGTGGAATGTAAACAGCAGTGGCGATGACCGAGGAAAACTCCCTCGGCAGATAGAATGGGCGGCAAATGATTGTTAAATGTTCCAGATGAGGCGAGCAGGATCACAAAAGAATGGTGATGTTCCTGGGGTCGCACCATTTCTTGTTGATCATGAAACATACTCCACCGCCTTTGGATTTACCGGCCTCGGCTGTTCTGTCCAGCCGGAAAAAAACAGAGAAGTTCTCCGACGGCGTCACAGCTGTGTCCGGGACCGTGGGCGTGAGCCATGTTTTGGACAAACAATAGATGTTACAGTCTCTCATGTCCCGTTGAAAACTTATCCTGGCTCTGAGATCGTCCATCTTATTTTCCAAGGATTGGACATTTGCGAGCAGAATGCTCGGGAGAGGTGGGCTGAATGCCCTTTTTCTCAGTCTGTTGCGAAATCCCAGCACGTTTCCCATGATGTTTCTTGATTCTTCGCCGTCGACTCTGGCCATTGTTCAACTCGGCGTTCCGATGAATCTCAGATGGCCACCGAGGATCGGCGAAAGTGTCCTGAAACAGTCCAGTGTAGAGATAACCAATGTCCAAAAGAATTTTGCTGTCATAGCAGATCAATGCAGATGATAACTTTGTAAAAATTGAGAGCAAAAGAAAGTAAAATAATAAATAAAAGCACAGTCTTCGCGGAGCGGCCTGAACGGCGACCGAACACGGCGGCGCCATCTTGGGTAGCCACAGCTCCGAGCGGCCGCATTGAGAATGGAGGTGGAGAACATGGTCCACTCTGACTCAATATCTCCAGATTCCCTCGGGATCCTGTCGAAGCTCTGTCGGAGGTGGGAGTTGAAGGCCTCTTGGACAGGGGGCTTGGCCAAACGTTCCCAACAGACCCTCACAGTACAAACCCGATTCCAAAAAAGTTGGGACACTGTACAAAATGTGAATAAAAACAGAACGCAATGATGTGGAAGTTTCAAATTTCAATATTTTATTCAGAATACAACATAGATGACATATTAAATGTTTAAACTGAGAAAATATATCATTTTAAGGGAAAAATAAGTTGATTTGAAATTTCATGGCATCAACACATCTCAAAAAAGTTGGGACAAGGCCATGTTTCCCACTGTGTGGCATCCCCTCTTCTTTTTCTAACAGTCTGCAAACGTCTGGGGACTGAGGAGACAAGTTGCTCAAGTTTAGGAATAGGAATGTTGTCCCATTCTTGTCTAGTACAGGCTTCTAGTTGCTCAACTATCTTAGGTCTTCTTTGTAGCATCTTCCTCTTTATGATGCTCAAATGTTTTCTATGGGTGAAAGATCTGGACTGCAGGCTGGCCATTTCGGTCCCCGGATCCTTCTTCTACGCAGCCATGATGTTGTAATTGATGCAGTATGTGGTCTGGCATTGTCATGTTGGAAAATGCAAGGTCTTCCCTGAAAGAGACGACGTCTGGATGGGAGCATATGTTGTTCTAGAACTTGGATATCCCTTTCAGCATTGATGGTGCCTTTCCAGATGTGTAAGCTGCCCATGCCACACGCACTCATGAACCCCATCCCATCAGAGATGCAGGCTTCTGAACTGAGCGCTGACAACAACTTGGGTTGTCCTTGCCCTCTTTAGTCCGGATGACATGGCGTCCCAATTTTCCAAAAAGAACTTCAAATTTTGATTGGTCTGACCACAGAACAGTTTTCCACTTTGCCACAGTCCATTTTAAATGAGCCTTGGCCCAGAGAAAACGCCTGCGCTTCTGGATCATGTTTAGATATGGCTTCTTTTTTGACCTGTAGAGTTTTAGCCGGCAGCGGCAAATGGCACGGTGGATTGTGTTCATGACAATGTTTTCTGGAAGTATTCCTGAGCCCATGTTGTGATTTCCATTACAGTAGCATTCCTGTATGTGATGCAGTGCCGTCTAAGGGCCGAAGATCACGGGCATCCAGTATGGCTTTCCGGCCTTGACCCTTACGCACAGCGATTGCTCCAGATTCTCTGAATCTTTGGATGATATTATGCACTGTAGATGATGATAACTTCAAACTCTTTGCAATTTTTCTCTGAGAAACTCCTTTCTGATATTGCTCCACTATTTTTCGCCGCAACATTGGGGGAATTGGTGATCCTCTGCCCATCTTTACTTCTGAGAGACACTGCCACTCTGAGAGGCTCTTTTTATACCCAATCATGTTGCCAATTGACCTAATAAATTGAATAATAAATTGGTCCTCCACCTGTTCCTTATATGTACATTTAACTTTTACGGCCTCTTATTGCTCCCTGTCCCAACTTTTTTGGAATGTGTAGCTCTCATGAAATCCAAAATGAGCCAATATTTGGCATGACATTTCAAAATGTCTCACTTTCAACATTAGATATGTTATCTATATTCTATTGTGAATAAAATATAAGTTTATGAGATTTGTAAATTATTGCATTCCTTTTTTATTCACAATTTGTACAATGTTCCAACTTTTTTGGAATCGGGTTTGTACATTTGGGTCTCCCGAGTCTGTCTAGCTTCCTCCCCTGCCATCTGATCCAACTCACCACCTCCTTCACTCGAGTGTCCAAGACATACGGCCGGCGGTCAGATGAGATGACCACAAAATCAAGATTCAAGATTCAAGAGTTTTATTTGTCACATACACAGTTATATACAGAATATACAACCGGCAGTGAAACGTAAACAGGTCCGCTCCATGGACAGTGCAAATTCACAGTTAAAAACACAAGGAGGAAATTATAATAGAAATAGGATAAAAAGTACTATATATATAGTACTTTTTTATCCTATTTCTATTATAATTTCCTATATGTATATATATCTGTAGAATTATAAATAATCAAGTTCAAGTAGAAGAAAAAGTTTAAAAAAATAAGAATAAAGAAGTGGAATAAAATAGTGAAGTAAACTGTGCAGTGAGTAAACTGTAGATTTATAAATATGTGCTTAACAAATGTATAAGAGTATAATGTGCAAACAGGTTTATACCGGGTTGTTACACAGTAACAACGAGAACAGAAAGTGCAGTGCAACGTCAGTGTATCGATGTTTATCCTGAAGTGAAGTCACGTGATGTTAAGTGACTGAGTTCAGGAGTCTGATGGCCTGGGGAAGAAGCTCCTCCTGAGTCTCTCAGTTTTGGCCATCAGGCTCGGGAAGCGCTACCAGATGGCAGCAGCGTGAAATGAGGGTTTGCAGGGTGATTAGAGTCCTTGATGATCTTCGTAGCTCTACCTTTGCAGCGTTTGGTGTAGACGTCCTGCAGAGACGGGAGAGCTGACCCTGAGATACGCTCGGATAAGCGCACGACTCTTTGCAGGGCTTTGCAGTCATGACTGGTGCTGTTCCCATACCACGCTGTGATGCACTGAGTTAATACACTTTCTATCGCCCCTAAATAGAAAGTTTTCAGGATAGCTGGTGAAACCCTGAATTTCCTCAGCTGGCGCAGGTGGTACAGTCTTTGCCTGGCTTTTTTCACCTGTGTCTGAATGTGAGCAGTCCAGGTCAGGTCCTCGGAGATGTTTACACCCAGGTACTTGAAGCTGCTCACTCTCTCTACTGGTGACCCGCTGATCATGAGGGGGAGTATGTCCGTTGCTGTCTCTTCCTGAAGTCCACAATCATTTCTTTGGTCTTGCCAACATTCAGAGAGAGACAGTTGTCCTGGCACCATGATGTTAGATGCTCCACCTCGTCCAAGTATGCCGTCTCATTGTTGTTGGAAATGAGGCCCAGGACAACAGTATCATCGGCAAATTTGATGATAGAGGTGGAGCTGTGTGTGGACAAACAGTCATGCGTGTAGAGAGAGTAGAGCAGGGGACTCAGGACACAGCCCTGTGGAGCTCCCACACTCAGGGTGATGGAGGTGGAGGTGGACTGGCCTATTCTCACCACCTGAGGCCTGCCAGTGAGGAAGTCCTCAATCCAGTGGCAGAGAGAAGGATTCAGGCCGAGATCCAGGAGTTTGGAGGTTAGATTGATGGGAACTATGGTGTTAAAGGCTGAGCTATAGTCAATAAATAGCAGCCTTACGTAGTTCCCACTTTTGCTGTCGATGTGAGTGAGGGAGGAGTGGAGGACATGAGAGATGGCATCTTCAGTCGATTTATTGGGACGATAGGCAAACTGAAGAGGGTCCAAAGTGTCAGGAATGAAGGCGCAAATGGTGTTTTTAATGAGTCTCTCAAAGACCTTCATGACTATAGATGTGAGAGCCACTGGGCGATAGTCATTCAGGCAAGAGGGTTTACTGTTCTTAGGGACAGGGATGATGGTGGATTTTTTGAAGGAGGTGGGGACCACAGATGTAGCGAGGGACTCATTAAAGATAGATGTAAACAACCCGGCGAGCTGATCAGCACAGGACCGCAGAACACGGCCTGAAATACCATCCGGCCCGGCAACTTTCCTGACGTCCACATGCTTGAGTGCCCTCCGAACTTCATCCTCCGAGACAGAGATCACGTGGTTGTTGCTGCTCTGAGTAATTCCCTCTGACGCGCCACTTGGCGGAGTCGCGTCGCCGCGGTTACAGTCAAAGCAAGCGTAGAAAGAGTTTAACTCCTTCACAAGCAACGGATCAGCGCTCACCTCTACAGAGGATTTAGATCCAAAAGAGCAGATGGACCTCAGTCCCTGCCACATGCGCCGCGAGTCGTTGAGTTGGAAGACTCCACGCGATCCTTATAACGGAGCTTTGCGGCTTTAATTGCGCGTCTGAGAGCCACGTGCACTGGTGAACACCCTTATGCTTGAACATGGTGTTCATTATGGACAAGCCGTGACTAGCACAGAAATCCAATAACAGAACACCGCTCGGGTTCAGATCAGGGGGGCCGTTCCTCCCAATCAAGCCCCTCCAGGTGTCACTGTCACTGCACCTGTGTGAGTTGAAGTCCCCCAGTAGAACGATGGAGTCTCCAGTTGGAGCACTTTCCAGCACCCCTCCCAGAGACCCCATGAGGGACGGGTACTCCACACTGCCATTCGGCCCGGGTACTCCACACTGCCATTCGGCCCATAGGCACATATGACAGTGAGAGACCTATCCCCTATCTGAAGGCGCAGGGAAGCGACCCTCTCATTCACCGGGTTGAACTCCAACACATGGCGGCTGAGATGGGGGGCTATAAGCAAACCTACTCCAGCCCGCCACCTCTCACCATGGGCAACTCCAAAGTGGTAGAGAGTCCAGCCTCTCTAAAGAAGTGTGGTTCCAGAGCCCAAGCTGTGCATGGAGGTGAGCCTGACTATCTCTAGCCGGTACCTCTCGACCTCCCGCACAAGCTCAGGCTCCTTCCCCGCCAGCGAGGTGACATTCCACGTCCCTAAAGCCAGTTTCCGTGTCCAGAGATCGGGTGTCCATATGATCCCTCCTGCAGGTGGTGAGCCCACGGGAGGGTGGCCCCACGTCGCTCATTTGGGTTGAGGTCGGCCGGGCCCCATGGGGGGAGGCCCGGCCACCAGGTGCTTGCATACAAGCCCCAACCAGGGTGGGGCCCCGGCTGCGCCATGTCGGACAACGTCTCGGCCCTTTTTTTTGTTGTAATCATATTGGGTTCGTGAACTGCTCTTAGTCTGGCCCGTCACCAAGGACCTGTTTGCCTTGGGAGACCCTACCAGGGCATATAGCCCCAGACAACATAGCTCACAGGGTCATTCGGGTACTCAAACCCCTCCACCACGATAAGGTGACAGTTCAAGGAGGGGACGTTCAGAGAACATTCAAAAGAGACGGTCAGAGAACATTCAAGAGTGCCGCTCAGAGAACATTCAAGAGTGCCGCTCAGAGAACATTCAAGAGTGACGCTCAGAGAACATTCAAGAGTGACGCTCAGAGAACATTCAAGAGTGACGCTCAGAGAACATTCAAGAGTGACGCTCAGAGAACATTCAACAGTGACGTTCAGAGAACATTCAATAGACGCTCAGAGAACATTCAAGAGTGACGCTCAGAGAACATTCAATAGACGCTCAGAGAACATTCAAGAGTGACGCTCAGAGAACATTCAAGAGTGACGTTCAGAGAACATTCAAGAGTGCCGCTCAGAGAACAGAGAACATTCGAGAGTGCCACTCGGAGAACATTCAAGAGTGCCGCTCGGAGAACATTCAAGAGTGCCGCTCGGAGAACATTCAAGAGTGCCGCTTGGAGAACATTCAAGAGTGCCGCTCGGAGAACATTCAAGAGTGCCGCTCGGAGAACATTCAAGAGTGCCGCTCGGAGAACATTCAAAAGAGACGCTCAGAGAACATTCAAGAGTGACGCTCAGAGAACATTCAAAAGAGACGCTCAGAGAACATTCAAAAGAGACGCTCAGAGAACATTCAAGAGTGACGCTCAGAGAACATTCAAGAGTGACGTTCAGAATACATAAAAAAAAAGCTCAGAGAACATTCAAGAGTGACATTCAGAGAACATTCAAAAGAGACAGTCAGAGAACATTCAAGAGTGACGCTCAGAGAACATTCAAAAGAGACGCTCAGAGAACATTCAAGAGTGACGCTCAGAGAACATTCAAGAGTGACGTTCGGAGAACATTCAAGAGTGACGCTCGGAGAACATTCAAGAGTGACGCTCGGAGAACATTCAAAAGAGACGCTCGGAGAACATTCAAGAGTGCCGCTCGGAGAACATTCAAGAGACGCTCAGAGAACATTCAAGAGTGCGCTCAGAGAACATTCAAAGAGACGCTCAGAGAACATTCAAAGAGACAGTCAGAGAACATTCAAGAGTGGCGCTCAGAGAACATTCAAAGTGGCGCTCAGAGAACA
>JAGHMJ010000030.1:784299-898456 GCA_018749465.1 Paracanthobrama guichenoti
AATAGGCGCTCAGAGAACGGTGATAAAGGCGGCTCAGAGAACATTTCAAGGTAGCGTTCAGAGAGACATTCAATATATGCTCCAGAGAACATTCAAGGAAATGCTCAGAATACATAAAAAATGAAGCGTTCAGAGAACGTTGTTCAAGAGTGAAGCGCTAAACATTCAAAGTGACGTTCAGAATACATAAAAAATAGACGTTCAGAAGAACATTCAAGAGACAGCTCAGAGAACGACAAAGAGGCGTCAGAACGTTTAAAGAGTAGCGTTCAGAAAGACATTAATAGATGCTCAGAGAACATTCAAGAGTGACGTTCAGAGAACATTCAAAAGAGACAGTCAGAACATTCAAAGTGGCAGCTCAGAAGAACATTCAGAGTGGCAGCTCAGAGAGCATTCAAAGTGAGGCTCAGAACATTCAAGAGTGAAGCGTTCCAGAATACATAAAAAATAGGCGGCTCAGAGAACGATTCAAAGTGACGTTCAGAGAACATTCAAAGAGGCGTTCAGAGAACATTCAATAGATACTCAGAGAACATTCCAAAAGGCAGCGTTCAGAACATTCAAAGTGGCTCAGAGAACATCCAAGAGAACATTCAGAGTACATAAAAATAGGCAGCTCAGAGAACATTCAAGGTAACGGCTCAGAAGAACATTCAAGAGTGGCGCTCAGATACATTCAAGAGTGGCGCTCAGAGAACATTCAAGTGGCGCTCCAGAGAACATTCAATGAGTGGCGTCAGAGAGAACATTCAAAGAGAAGAACATCGAGAACATTCAAGAGTGACGTTCAGAGAACATTCAAGTGAAAGCTCAGAGAGCATTCAAAGTAGCCAGCTCAGAGAACATTCAAAGAACGTTCAGAGAACATTAAAAATGATAGACGCTCAGAGAACATTCAAGAGTGGCGTTCAGAGAACATTCAAGTGGCCAGCTCAGAGAACATTCAAGAAGTGCAGCAGAGAACATTCAAGGCGTGCGCTCAGAGAAACATTCAAAGTGGCGTTCAGAGAACATTCAAGCCATGCTCAGAGAACATTCAAAAGGCGCTCAGAGAACATTCAAAGAGTGGCGTTCAGAGAACATTCAAAAGGCGCTCAGAGAACATTCAAGAAGGTGCCGCTCAGAGAACATTCAAGAGTGGCGTTCAGAGAACATTCAAAGAATAGGCGCTCAGAGAACATTGAAAGGCGCAGCTCAGAGAACATTCAAAGTGGCACTCAGAGAACGTTCAAGAGTGGCGTTCAGAAGAACATTCAAACGATAAGGCGGCTCAGAGAACATTCAAAAGTGGCGTCAGAGAACATTCAAAATAGGCGCTCAAGAGAACATTCAAGAGTTGGCGCTCAGAGAACATTCAAATAGACGCTCAGAACATTCAAAGTGGCGCTCAGAGAGAGCATTCAAGAAGTGGCGCTCAGAGAACATTCAAAAGTGGCGTTCAGAGAACATTCAATAGGCGCTCAGAGAACATTCAAGAGTGGCGTTTCAGAGAACATTCCAAGTGTCAGCTCAGAGAACATTCAAGTGGCGCTCAGAGAACATTCAAAGTGATGCTCAGAGAACATTCAAAGTAGCGCTCAGAGAAACATTCAAAAGAGACAGCTCAGAGAACATTCAAAGTGGCGCTCAGAGAACATTCAAAGTGGCGCTCAGAGAACATTCAAAGAGTGGCGCTCAGAGAACATTCAAGAGTAGCGTTCAGAATACATTCAATAGCTCAGAGAACATTCAAGAGTGGCGCTCAGAGAACATTCAAAGTGACGCTCAGAGAACATTCAAGAGTGGCGTTCAGAAACATTCAAAGAGCGCTCAGAGAGAACATTCAAGGTAGCGCTCAGAGAACATTCAAGAGAACATTCAGAGACATTCAATAGAGGCTCAGAGAACATTCAAAGAGTGGCGCTCAGAGAACATTCAAAATAGGCGTTCAGAGAACATTCAAAAGAGGCAGCTCAGAGAACATTCAAAGTGACGCTCAGAGAACATTCAAGAGTGGCGCTCAGAAGGAACATTCAAGAGACGGCTCAGAGAACATTCAAGAGTGGCGCTCAGAAGAACATTCAAGAGTGGCGCTCAGAATACATTCAAAAGACGCTCAGAGAACATTCCAAGAGTGACGCTCAGAGAACATTCAAAAGTGACGCTCAGAGAACATTCAAAAGAGCGCTCAGAGAACATTCAAAGAGTGGCGCTCAGAGAACATTCAAGAGTGGCGCTCAGAGAACATTCAAAGTGGCGCTCAGAGAACATTCAAGAGTGGCGCTCAGAGAACATTCAAGAGTGGCGTTCAGAGAACTCAGAGAACATTCAAAAGGTGGCGCTCAGAGAACATTCAAGAGTGGCGCTCAGAAGAACATTCAAAAGTGACGCTCAGAGAGAACATTCAAGAGTAGCGTTCAGAGAACATTCAAAAGTAGATGCTCAGAGAACATTCAAGAGTGGCGCTCAGAGAACATTCAAGAGTGGCGTTCAGAAGACATTCAAAGAGCAGCTCAGAGAACATTCAAGAGTGGCGCTCAGAGAACATTCAAGAGTGGCGCTCAGAGAACATTCAAAATAGGCGCTCAGAGAAACATTCAAGAGTGGCGCTCAGAGAACATTCAAGAGGCGCTCAGAGAACATTCAAGAGTGACGCTCAGAGAACATTCAAGAGTGACGTTCAGAATACATAAAGAGTGACGCTCAGAGAGAACATTCAAAGTGGCGCTCAGAGAACATTCAAGAGTGGCGCTCAGAGAACATTCAAAGAGACGCTCAGAGAACATTCAAGAGTGGCGTTCAGAGAACATTCAAATTCAAAAGGCGCTCAGAGAACATTCAAAGTGGCGCTCAGAGAACATTCAGAGTAGCGTTCAGAGAACATTCAAAGTGGCGCTCAGAGAACATTCAAGAGTGGCGCTCAGAGAACATTCAAGAGTGGCGCTCAGAGAACATTCAAGAGTGACGCTCAGAGAACATTCAAAAGAGTGCGCTCAGAGAACATTCAAGAGTGGCGCTCAGAGAACATTCAAGAGTGGCGCTCAGAGAACATTCAAGAGGACGCTCAGAGAGCATTCAAAGAGCGACGCTCAGAAGAACATTCAAGAGTGGCGCTCAGAGAACATTCAAGAGTGAGCGCTCAGAGAACATTCAAGAAGTGACGCTCAGAGAACATTCAAGAGTGGCGTTCAGAGAACATTCAAAAGTGACGCTCAGAGAACATTCAAGAGTGGCGCTCAGAGAACATTCAAGAGTGGCGCTCAGAGAACATTCAAAGTGACGCTCAGAGAACATTCAAGAGTGACGCTCAGAGAACATTCAAAAGTGACGCTCAGAGAACATTCAAGAGTGACGCTCAGAGAACATTCAAAGAGTGGCGTTCAGAACATTCAAGAGAGCGCTCAGAGAACATTCAAGAGTGGCGCTCAGAGAACATTCAAGAGTGACGCTCAGAACATTCAAGAGAGGCGCTCAGAGAACATTCAAGAGTGGCGCTCAGAGAACATTCAAGAGTGACGCTCAGAGAACATTCAAGAGTGCGCTCAGAGAGAACATTCAAGAGTGGCGCTCAGAGAACATTCAAGTGGCGCTCAGAGAACATTCAAGAGTGACGCTCAGAGAACATTCAAAAGAGACGCTCAGAGAACATTCAAGAGTGACGCTCAGAGAACATTCAAGAGGCGGCTCAGAGAACATTCAAGAGTGACGCTCAGAGAACATTCAAAAGAGGCGCTCAGAGAACATTCAAAGTGACAGCTCAGAGAACATTCAAGAGTGGCGCTCAGAGAACATTCAAAGGTGACGCTCAGAGAACATTCAAAGAGTGGCGCTCAGAGAACATTCAAGAGTGACGTTCAGAGAACATTCAAAGTGGCGCTCAGAGAACATTCAAAAGTGGCGCTCAGAGAACATTCAAAGTGGCGCTCAGAGAACATTCAAAAGAGCGCTCAGAGAACATTCAAGAGAGTGACGCTCAGAGAACATTCAATAGTAGCGCTCAGAGAACATTCAAGAGTGGCGCTCAGAGAACATTCAAGAGTGGCGTTCAGAGAACATTCAAAAGTAGCGCTCAGAGAGAACATTCAAGAGTGACGCTCAGAGAACATTCAAGAGTGCGCTCAGAGAACATTCAAGAGTGGCGCTCAGAGAACATTCAAGAGTAGGCTCAGAGAACATTCAAGAGTGATGCTCAGAGAACATTCAAGAGTGACGCTCAGAGAACATTCAAGAGTGATGCTCAGAGAACATTCAAAGTGACGCTCAGAGAACATTCAAGAGTGGCGCTCAGAGAACATTCAAGAGTGACGCTCAGAGAACATTCAAGAGTGACGCTCAGAGAACATTCAAGAGTGACGCTCAGAGAACATTCAAAGTGTACGCTCAGAGAACATTCAAGAGTGGCGCTCAGAGAACATTCAAGAGTGAGTAGAGAACATTCAGAGAACATTCAATAGAGTGCTCAGAGAACATTCAGTGAGAACATTCAAGAGCGCTCAGAGAACATTCAAGAGTGACGCGTTCAGAGAACATTCAAAAGTGACGCTCAGAGAACATTCAAAGTGACGCTCAGAGAACATTCAAGAGTGACGCTCAGAGAACATTCAAGAGTGACGCTCAGAGAACATTCAAAAGTGGCAGCTCAGAGAACATTCAAAGTGACGCTCAGAGAACATTCAAGAGTGGCGCTTCAGAATACATAAAAATAGAAGAGAACATTCAAAAGTGACGCTCAGAGAACATTCAAGAGTGACGCTCAGAGAACATTCAAGAGTGACGCTCAGAGAACATTCAAGAGACGCTCAGAGAACATTCAAAGAGTGCAAGAGAACATTCAAGAGTGGCGCTCAGAGAACATTCAAGAGTGCGCTCAGAGAACATTCAAGAGTGCGCTCAGAGAACATTCAAAGTCGCTCAGAGAACATTCAAAGAGAAGCTCAGAGAACATTCAAGAGTGGCGCTCAGAGAACATTCAAAGTCTCAGAGAACATTCCAAAAAGTGGCGCTCAGAGAACATTCAAGAGTGGCGCTCAGAGAACATTCAAGAGTGACGCTCAGAGAACATTCAAGAGTGACGCTCAGAGAACATTCAAGAGTGGCGCTCAGAGAACATTCAAGAGTGACGCTCAGAGAACATTCAAAGAGTGACGCTCAGAGAACATTCAAAGTGGCGCTCAGAGAACATTCAAGAGTGGCGCTCAGAGAACATTCAAGAGTGGCGCTCAGAGAACATTCAAAGTGACGCTCAGAGAACATTCAAGAGTGGCGCTCAGAGAACATTCAAGAGTGGCGCTCAGAGAACATTCAATAGATGCTCAGAGAGAACATTCAAAGAGTAGCGCTCAGAGAACATTCAAGAGTGGCGCTCAGAGAACATTCAAGAGTGGCGCTCAGAGAACATTCAAAGTGACGCTCAGAGAACATTCAAGAGTGACGCTCAGAGAACATTCAAAGTGGCGTTCAGAGAACATTCAAGAGTGGCGCTCAGAGAACATTCAAGAGTGACGCTCAGAGAACATTCAAAGAGACGCTCAGAGAACATTCAAAGTGGCGCTCAGAGAACATTCAAGAGTGGCGCTCAGAGAACATTCAAAGTGACGCTCAGAGAACATTCAAGAGTGGCGCTCAGAGAACATTCAAGAGTGGCGCTCAGAGAACATTCAAGAGTGACGCTCAGAGAACATTCAAGAGTGGCGCTCAGAGAACATTCAAAAGTGGCGCTCAGAGAACATTCAAAAGAGTGACGCTCAGAGAACATTCAAAAGTGGCGCTCAGAGAACATTCAAGAGTGACGTTCAGAGAACATTCAAAGAGACGCTCAGAGAACATTCAAGAGTGACGCTCAGAGAACATTCAAGAGTGGCGCAGAATACAGAGAACATTCAAGAGTGACGCTCAGAGAACATTCAAAGTGGCGCTCAGAGAACATTCAAGTAGAGCGCTCAGAGAACATTCAAAGAGAGAGAACATTCAAGAGTGATGCTCAGAGAACATTCAAAAGTGGCGTTCAGAGAACATTCAAAGAGAGAGAACATTCAAGAGTGGCGCTCAGAGAACATTCAAAGTGACGCTCAGAGAACATTCAAAAGAGCGCTCAGAGAACATTCAAGAGTGGCGCTCAGAGAGAACATTCAAGAGTGACGCTCAGAGAACATTCAAAAGTGGCGCTCAGAGAACATTCAAGAGTGGCGCTCAGAGAACATTCAAGAGATGCTCAGAGAATATTCAAAGAGTGCGCTCAGAGAACATTCAAGAGTGGCGCTCAGAGAACATTCAAGAGTGCGCTCAGAGAACATTCAAAAGAGGCGCTCAGAGAACATTCAAGAGTGGCGCTCAGAGAACATTCAAAGAGTAGGCGCTCAGAGAACATTCAAAGAGGCGCTCAGAGAACATTCAAAGTAGGCGCTCAGAGAACATTCAAAAGTGGCGCTCAGAGAACATTCAAGAGTGACGCTCAGAGAACATTCAAGAGTGACGCTCAGAGAACATTCAAGAGTGACGCTCAGAGAACATTCAAGAGTGACGCTCAGAGAACATTCAAAAGAGACGCTCAGAGAACATTCAAGAGTGGCGCTCAGAGAACATTCAAGAGTGGCGCTCAGAAGAACATTCAAAAGTGACGCTCAGAGAACATTCAAGAGTGGCGCTCAGAGAACATTCAAGAGACGCTCAGAGAACATTCAAGAGTGGCGCTCAGAGAACATTCAAGAGTGGCGTTCAGAGAACATTCAAAGTGACGCTCAGAGAACATTCAAGAGTGGCGCTCAGAGAACATTCAAGAGTGACGCTCAGAGAACATTCAAGAGTGGCGCTCAGAGAACATTCAAGAGTGACGCTCAGAGAACATTCAAGAGTGAGGCAGAGAACATTCAGAGAGAGAACATTCAAGAGTGACGCTCAGAGAACATTCAAGAGACAGCGCTCAGAGAACATTCAAGAGTGACGCTCAGAGAACATTCAAGAGTAGACGCTCAGAGAAACATTCAAAGTGACGCTCAGAGAACATTCAAGAGTGGCGCTCAGAGAACATTCAAAAGAGGCGCTCAGAGAACATTCAAGAGTGAGCGTTCAGAGAACATTCAAAAAGTAGACGCTCAGAGAACATTCAAGAGTGACGCTCAGAGAACATTCAAGAGTGACGCTCAGAGAACATTCAAAGTGACGCTCAGAGAACATTCAAGAGACGCTCAGAGAACATTCAAGAGTGACGCTCAGAGAACATTCAAAAGTAGACGCTCAGAGAACATTCAAGAGTGACGCTCAGAGAACATTCAAGAGTGACGCTCAGAGAACATTCAAAGAGACGCTCAGAGAACATTCAAAGTGACGCTCAGAGAACATTCAAAGTGACGCGAGAACATTCAAGAGTGACGCTCAGAGAACATTCAAGAGTGACGCTCAGAGAACATTCAAGAGTGACGCTCAGAGAACATTCAAGAGTGACGCTCAGAGAACATTCAAGTGGCGCTCAGAGAACATTCAAAAGTGACGCTCAGAGAACATTCAAGAGTGGCGCTCAGAGAACATTCAAGAGTGACGCTCAGAGAACATTCAAAAAGACGCTCAGAGAACATTCAAAGTGACGCTCAGAGAACATTCAAAGAGACGCTCAGAGAACATTCAAGAGTGACGCTCAGAGAACATTCAAAGTGACGCTCAGAGAACATTCAAGAGTGACGCTCAGAGAACATTCAAGAGTGACGCTCAGAGAACATTCAAAGAGCGCTCAGAGAACATTCAAGAGTGGCGCTCAGAGAACATTCAAGAGTGACGCTCAGAAGAACATTCAAAGTGACGCTCAGAGAACATTCAAGAGACGCTCAGAGAACATTCAAGAGTGACGCTCAGAGAACATTCAAGAGTGGCGCTCAGAGAACATTCAAAGTGGAGCTCAGAGAACATTCAAGAGTGACGCTCAGAGAACATTCAAAAGTGACGCTCAGAGAACATTCAAGAGAGTGGCGCTCAGAGAACATTCAAGAGTGACGCTCAGAGAATAACATTCAAAAGAGACGCTCAGAGAACATTCAAGAGTGACGCGCTCAGAGAACATTCAAGAGTGACGCTCAGAGAACATTCAAAAGAGACGCTCAGAGAACATTCAAGAGTGACGCTCAGAGAACATTCAAAAGAGACGCTCAGAGAACATTCAAAGTGACGCTCAGAGAACATTCAAGAGTGACGCTCAGAGAACATTCAAAGAGTGACGCTCAGAGAACATTCAAAGTGGCGCTCAGAGAACATTCAAGAGACGCTCAGAGAGAAGAGTGGCGTTCAGAGAACATTCAAAAGTGACGCTCAGAGAACATTCAAGAGTGGCGCTCAGAGAACATTCAAGAGTGACGCTCAGAGAACATTCAAGAGTGACGCTCAGAGAACATTCAAAAGTGACGCTCAGAGAACATTCAAAGAGTGACGCTCAGAGAACATTCAAGAGTGACGCTCAGAGAACATTCAAAAGTGGCGCTCAGAGAACATTCAAGAGTGACGCTCAGAGAACATTCAAGAGTGCGCTCAGAGAACATTCAAAAGTGACGCTCAGAGAACATTCAAGAGTGACGCTCAGAGAACATTCAAGAGTGACGCTCAGAGAACATTCAAAGTGACGCTCAGAGAACATTCAAAGAGGCGCTCAGAGAACATTCAAGAGTGACGCTCAGAGAACATTCAAAAGTGGCGCTCAGAGAACATTCAAGAGTGACGCTCAGAGAACATTCAAAAGTGACGCTCAGAGAACATTCAAAGTGGCGCTCAGAGAACATTCAAGAGTGACGTTCAGAATACATAAAAATAGACGCTCAGAGAACATTCAAGAGTGACGCTCAGAGAACATTCAAGAGGACGCTCAGAGAACATTCAAGAGTGACGCTCAGAGAACATTCAAAGAGACGCTCAGAGAACATTCAAGAGTGACGCTCAGAGAACATTCAAAAGAGACAGTCAGAGAACATTCAAGAGTGACGCTCAGAGAACATTCAAGAGTGACGCTCAGAGAACATTCAAGAGTGACGTTCAGAATACATAAAAGATAGACGCTCAGAGAACATTCAAGAGTGACGCTCAGAGAACATTCAAGAGTGACGTTCAGAGAACATTCAATAGATGCTCAGAGAACATTCAAAAGAGACGCTCAGAGAACATTCAAGAGTGACGCTCAGAGAACATTCAAGAGTGACGTTCAGAATACATAAAAAAATAGACGCTCAGAGAACATTCAAGAGTGACGCTCAGAGAACATTCAAAAGTGAGCGCAGAGAGAACATTCAAAAGTGACGCTCAGAGAACATTCAAGAGTGACGTTCAGAGAACATTCAAAAGACGCTCAGAGAACATTCAAAAGTGACGCTCAGAGAACATTCAAGAGTGACGCTCAGAGAACATTCAAGAGTGACGCTCAGAGAACATTCAAGAGTGACGCTCAGAGAACATTCAAAGTGACGCTCAGAGAACATTCAAAGTGACGCTCAGAGAACATTCAAGAGTGACGCTCAGAGAACATTCAAAAGAGACGCTCAGAGAACATTCAAGAGTGACGCTCAGAGAACATTCAAGAGACGCTCAGAGAACATTCAGAGAACATTCAAGAGTGACGCTCAGAGAACATTCAAAGTGACGCTCAGAGAACATTCAAGAGTGACGTTCAGAGAACATTCAAAGAGAGACTCAGAGAACATTCAAAGTGGCGCTCAGAGAACATTCAAAGTGGCGCTCAGAGAACATTCAAGAGTGACGCAGAGAACATTCAAAAGACGCAGAGAACATTCAAAGAGTGACGCTCAGAGAACATTCAAAGAGTGACGCTCAGAGAACATTCAAGAGTGACGTTCAGAGAACATTCAAAAGAGACGCTCAGAGAACATTCAAGAGTGACGCTCAGAGAACATTCAAGAGTGACGCTCAGAGAACATTCAAGAGTGACGCTCAGAGAGACATTCAAAAGAGAACGCTCAGAGAACATTCAAGAGTGACGCTCAGAGAACATTCAAAGAGTGACGCTCAGAGAACATTCAAAAGTGACGCTCAGAGAACATTCAAAAGAGACGCTCAGAGAACATTCAAAAGAGACGCTCAGAGAACATTCAAGAGTGACGCTCAGAGAACATTCAAGAGTGACGCTCAGAGAACATTCAAGAGTGACGTTCAGAGAACATTCAAGAGTGACGCTCAGAGAACATTCAAAGATGGCGCTCAGAGAACATTCAAGAGTGACGCTCAGAGAACATTCAAGAGTGACGCTCAGAGAACATTCAAGAGTGATGCTCAGAGAACATTCAAGAGTGACGCTCAGAGAACATTCAAGAGTGACGCTCAGAGAACATTCAAGAGTGACGCTCAGAGAACATTCAAAAGAGACGCTCAGAGAACATTCAAGAGTGACGCTCAGAGAACATTCAAGAGTGACGCTCAGAGAACATTCAAAAGTAGCGCTCAGAGAACATTCAAGAGTGACGCTCAGAGAACATTCAAAAGTGGCGCTCAGAGAACATTCAAAAGAGACGCTCAGAGAACATTCAAGAGTGACGCTCAGAGAACATTCAAAAGAGACGCTCAGAGAACATTCAAGAGTGACGCTCAGAGAACATTCAAGAGTGACGCTCAGAGAACATTCAAGAGTGACGCTCAGAGAACATTCAAGAGTGGCGTTCAGAGAACATTCAAAGTGACGCTCAGAGAACATTCAAAAGTGGCGCTCAGAGAACATTCAAGAGTGGCGCTCAGAGAACATTCAAGAGACGCTCAGAGAACATTCAAGAGTGACGCTCAGAGAACATTCAAAGAGTGACGCTCAGAATAACATTCAAGTGACGCTCAGAGAACATTCAAGAGTGACGCTCAGAGAACATTCAAGAGTGACGCTCAGAGAACATTCAAGAGTGACGCTCAGAGAACATTCAAAAGTGGACGCTCAGAGAACATTCAAAAGAGTGACGCTCAGAGAACATTCAAGAGTGACGCTCAGAGAACATTCAAGAGTGACGCTCAGAGAACATTCAAAGAGTGACGCTCAGAGAACATTCAAGAGTGACGCTCAGAGAACATTCAAGAGTGACGCTCAGAGAACATTCAAGAGTGACGCTCAGAGAACATTCAAAAGAGTGACGCTCAGAGAACATTCAAGAGTGACGCTCAGAGAACATTCAAGAGCTCAGAGAACATTCAAGAGTGACGCTCAGAGAACATTCAAGAGGACGCTCAGAGAAACATTCAAGAGTGACGCTCAGAGAACATTCAAGAGCGCTCAGAGAACATTCAAGAGTGACGCTCAGAGAACATTCAAGAGTGACGCTCAGAGAACATTCAAGAGTGACGCTCAGAGAACATTCAAAAGTGACGCTCAGAGAACATTCAAGAGTGACGCTCAGAGAACATTCAAAGTGACGCTTCAGAGAACATTCAAGAGTGACGCTCAGAGAACATTCAAAAGTGACGCTCAGAGAACATTCAAGTGAGTGACGCTCAGAGAACATTCAAAAGTGGCGCTCAGAGAACATTCAAGAGTGACGCTCAGAGAACATTCAAGAGTGCGCTCAGAGAACATTCAAGAGTGACGCTCAGAGAAACATTCAAGAGTGACGTCAGAGAACATTCAAGAGTGACGCTCAGAGAACATTCAAGAGTGACGCTCAGAGAACATTCAAGAGTGGCGTTCAGAGAACATTCAAGAGACGCCAGAGAAATTCAAAGAGTGACGCTCAGAGAACATTCAAGAGTGACGCTCAGAGAACATTCAAGAGTGACGCTCAGAGAACATTCAAGAGTGACGCTCAGAGAACATTCAAGAGTGACGCTCAGAGAACATTCAAGAGTGACGCTCAGAGAAACATTCAAGAGTGACGCTCAGAGAACATTCAAAGAGGACGCTCAGAGAACATTCAAAGAGACGCTCAGAGAACATTCAAAGAGTGACGCTCAGAGAACATTCAATAGATGCTCAGAGAACATTCAAGAGTGACGCTCAGAGAACATTCAAGAGTGACGCTCAGAGAACATTCAAAAGTGACGCTCAGAGAACATTCAAGAGTGACGCTCAGAGAACATTCAAGAGTGACGCTCAGAGAACATTCAAGAGTGACGCTCAGAGAACATTCAAGAGTGACGCTCAGAGAACATTCAAAAGTGACGCTCAGAGAACATTCAAGAGTGGCGCTCAGAGAACATTCAAGAGTGACGCTCAGAGAACATTCAAGAGTGACGCTCAGAGAACATTCAAAGTGACGCTCAGAGAACATTCAAAAGTGACGCTCAGAGAACATTCAAGAGTGACGCTCAGAGAACATTCAAAAGAGACGCTCAGAGAACATTCAAGAGTGACGCTCAGAGAACATTCAAGAGTGGCGCTCAGAGAACATTCAAGAGTGACGCTCAGAGAACATTCAAGAGTGACGCTCAGAGAACATTCAAGAGTGACGCTCAGAGAACATTCAAGAGTGACGCTCAGAGAACATTCAAGAGTGACGCTCAGAGAACATTCAAGAGTGAGTGAGAACATTCAAGAGAACATTCAAGAGTGACGCTCAGAAGACATTCAAAAGTGACGCTCAGAGAACATTCAAGAGTGACGCTCAGAGAACATTCAAGAGTGACGCTCAGAGAACATTCAAAAGTGACGTTCAGAGAACATTCAAGAGAGACGCTCAGAGAACATTCAAGAGTGACGCTCAGAGAACATTCAAGAGTGACGCTCAGAGAACATTCAAGAGTGACGCTCAGAGAACATTCAAGAGTGGCGCTCAGAGAACATTCAAGAGTGACGCTCAGAGAACATTCAAGAGTGACGCTCAGAGAACATTCAAGAGGACGCTCAGAGAACATTCAAAAGAGACGCTCAGAGAACATTCAAGAGTGGCGTTCAGAGAACATTCAAGAGTGACGCTCAGAGAACATTCAAGAGTGACGCTCAGAGAACATTCAAAGAGTGGCGCTCAGAGAACATTCAAAAGTGACGCTCAGAGAACATTCAAGAGTGACGCTGAGAACATTCTCAGAGAACATTCAAAGAGTGACGCTCAGAGAACATTCAAGAGTGACGCTCAGAGAACATTCAAGAGTGACGCTCAGAGAACATTCAAGAGTGACGCTCAGAGAACATTCAAGAGTGGCGCTCAGAGAACATTCAAAAGAGACGCTCAGAGAACATTCAAGAGTGACGCTCAGAGAACATTCAAGAGTGACGCTCAGAGAACATTCAAGAGTGACGCTCAGAGAACATTCAAAAAAATAGACGCTCAGAGAACATTCAAGAGTGACGCTCAGAGAACATTCAAGAGTGACGCTCAGAGAACATTCAAAAGTGACGCTCAGAGAACATTCAAGAGTGACGCTCAGAGAACATTCAAAAGTGACGCTCAGAGAACATTCAAAGAGTGACGCTCAGAGAACATTCAAAAGTGGACGCTCAGAGAACATTCAAGAGTGCGCTCAGAGAACATTCAAGAGTGACGCTCAGAGAACATTCAAGAGTGACGCTCAGAGAACATTCAAGAGTGACGCTCAGAGAACATTCAAAAGTGACGCTCAGAGAACATTCAAAGAGTGACGCTCAGAGAACATTCAAGAGTGGCGCTCAGAGAACATTCAAGAGTGACGCTCAGAGAACATTCAAAAGAGACGCTCAGAGAACATTCAAGAGTGACGCTCAGAGAACATTCAAGAGTGACGCTCAGAGAACATTCAAGAGTGACGTTCAGAGAACATTCAAAAGAGACGGTCAGAGAACATTCAAAAGTGACGCTCAGAGAACATTCAAGAGTGACGCTCAGAGAACATTCAAGAGTGAGAACATTCAAAGTGACGCTCAGAGAACATTCAAAAGAGACAGTCAGAGAACATTCAAGAGTGACGCTCAGAGAACATTCAAGAGTGACGTTCAGAGAACATTCAAGAGTGACGCTCAGAGAACATTCAAGAGTGACGCTCAGAGAACATTCAAGAGTGACGCTCAGAGAACATTCAAAAGTGAGCTCAGAGAACATTCAAGAGAGCTCAGAGAACATTCAAGAGTGACGTCAGAGAACATTCAAGAGTAGACGCTCAGAGAACATTCAAGAGTGACGCTCAGAGAACATTCAAGAGTGACGCTCAGAGAACATTCAAGAGTGACGCTCAGAGAATAAAATAGACGCTCAGAGAACAGAGACTCAGAGAACATTCAAGAGTGACGCTCAGAGAACATTCAAAAGAGGCGCTCAGAGAACATTCAAGAGCTCAGAGAACATTCAAGAGTGACGCTCAGAGAACATTCAAGAGTGACGCTCAGAGAACATTCAAGAGTGACGCTCAGAGAACATTCAAGAGTGACGCTCAGAGAACATTCAAAAGAGACGCTCAGAGAACATTCAAGAGTGACGCTCAGAGAACATTCAAGAGTGACGTTCAGAGAACATTCAAAAGACGCTCAGAGAACATTCAAGAGTGACGCTCAGAGAACATTCAAAAGAGACGCTCAGAGAACATTCAAGAGTGACGCTCAGAGAACATTCAAGAGTGACGCTCAGAGAACATTCAAGAGTGACGCTCAGAGAACATTCAAGAGTGACGCTCAGAGAACATTCAAGAGTGACGCTCAGAGAACATTCAAGAGTGACGCTCAGAGAACATTCAAAAGTGACGCTCAGAGAACATTCAAAAGAGTGACGCTCAGAGAACATTCAAGAGTGACGCTCAGAGAACATTCAAAAGAGACGCTCAGAGAACATTCAAGAGTGACGCTCAGAGAACATTCAAAAGAGACGCTCAGAGAACATTCAAAAGAGACGCTCAGAGAACATTCAAGAGTGACGTTCAGAGAACATTCAAAGTGACGCTCAGAGAACATTCAAGAGTGACGCTCAGAGAACATTCAAGAGTGACGCTCAGAGAACATTCAAGAGTGACGCTCAGAGAACATTCAAAAGTTCAAAAGAGACATTCAGAGAACATCAGAAACATTCAAGAGACGCTCAGAGAACATTCAAGAGTGACGCTCAGAGAACATTCAAAGTGACGCTCAGAGAACATTCAAGAGTGACGCTCAGAGAACATTCAAGAGTGACGCTCAGAGAACATTCAAAGTGACGCTCAGAGAACATTCAAAGAGTGACGCTCAGAGAACATTCAAGAGAGACGCTCAGAGAACATTCAAGAGTGACGCTCAGAGAACATTCAAGAGTGGCGTTCAGAGAACATTCAAAAGAGACGCTCAGAGAACATTCAAGAGTGACGCTCAGAGAACATTCAAGAGTGACGCTCAGAGAACATTCAAGAGTGACGCTCAGAGAACATTCAAAGTGACGCTCAGAGAACATTCAAGAGAACATTCAAGAGTGACGCTCAGAAACATTCAAGAGTGACGCTCAGAGAACATTCAAAAGTGACGCTCAGAGAACATTCAAGAGTGACGCTCAGAGAACATTCAAGAGTGACGCTCAGAGAACATTCAAAGTGAGAGAACATTCAAGAGTGACGCTCAGAGAACATTCAAGAGTGACGCTCAGAGAACATTCAAAAGAGACACGCTCAGAGAACATTCAAGAGTGACGCTCAGAGAACATTCAAAAGAGACGCTCAGAGAACATTCAAGAGTGACGCTCAGAGAACATTCAAGAGTGACGCTCAGAGAACATTCAAAAGAGACGCTCAGAGAACATTCAAGAGTGACGCTCAGAGAACATTCAAAAGAGACGCTCAGAGAACATTCAAGAGTGACGCTCAGAGAACATTCAAGAGTGACGCTCAGAGAACATTCAAAAGTGACGCTCAGAGAACATTCAAGAGTGACGCTCAGAGAACATTCAAAAGTGACGCTCAGAGAACATTCAAGAGTGACGCTCAGAGAACATTCAAGAGTGACGCTCAGAGAACATTCAAGAGTGACGCTCAGAGAACATTCAAGAGTGACGCTCAGAGAACATTCAAAAGAGACGCTCAGAGAACATTCAAAAGAGACGCTCAGAGAACATTCAAGAGTGACGCTCAGAGAACATTCAAAAGAGACGCTCAGAGAACATTCAAGAGTGACGCTCAGAGAACATTCAAGAGTGACGCTCAGAGAACATTCAAGAGTGACGTTCAGAGAACATTCAAAAGAGACAGTCAGAGAACATTCAAGAGTGACGCTCAGAGAACATTCAAGAGTGACGCTCAGAGAACATTCAAGAGTGACGCTCAGAGAACATTCAAAGAGTGACGCTCAGAGAACATTCAAGAGTGACGCTCAGAGAACATTCAAGAGTGACGCTCAGAGAACATTCTAAAGTAGACGCTCAGAGAACATTCAAAGAGACGCTCAGAGAACATTCAAGAGTGACGCTCAGAGAACATTCAAGAGTGACGCTCAGAGAACATTCAAAAGAGACGCTCAGAGAAACATTCAAGAGTGACGCCAGAGAACATTCAAGAGTGACGCTCAGAGAACATTCAAAAGTGACGCTCAGAGAACATTCAAGAGTGACGCTCAGAGAACATTCAAGAGTGACGCTCAGAGAACATTCAAGAGTGACGCTCAGAGAATATTCAAAAGTGACGCTCAGAGAACATTCAAGAGTGACGCTCAGAGAACATTCAAGAGTGACGCTCAGAGAACATTCAAGAGTGACGCTCAGAGAACATTCAAGAGTGACGCTCAGAGAACATTCAAAAGTGACGCTCAGAGAACATTCAAGAGACGCTCAGAGAACATTCAAAGAGTGACGCTCAGAGAACATTCAAGAGTGACGCTCAGAGAACATTCAAGAGTGACGCTCAGAGAACATTCAAGAGTGACGCTCAGAGAACATTCAAAAGAGAGCTCAGAGAACATTCAAGAGTGACGCTCAGAGAACATTCAAGAGTGACGCTCAGAGAACATTCAAGAGTGACGCTCAGAGAACATTCAAGAGTAAGAGACGCTCAGAGAACATTCAAGAGTGACGCTCAGAGAACATTCAAAAGTGACGCTCAGAGAACATTCAAGAGTGACGCTCAGAGAACATTCAAAAGTGGCGCTCAGAGAACATTCAAAAGTGACGCTCAGAGAACATTCAAGAGTGACGCTCAGAGAACATTCAAAAGAGACGCTCAGAGAACATTCAAAGTGACGCTCAGAGAACATTCAAGAGTGACGCTCAGAGAACATTCAAGAGTGACGCTCAGAGAACATTCAAGAGTGACGCTCAGAGAACATTCAAAAGTGACGCTCAGAGAACATTCAAGAGTGACGCTCAGAGAACATTCAAGAGTGACGCTCAGAGAACATTCAAGAGTGACGCTCAGAGAACATTCAAAAGTGACGCTCAGAGAACATTCAAGAGTGACGCTCAGAGAACATTCAAGAGTGACGCTCAGAGAACATTCAAAAGAGTGACGCTCAGAGAACATTCAAGAGTGACGCTCAGAGAACATTCAAGAGTGACGCTCAGAGAACATTCAAGAGTGACGCTCAGAGAACATTCAAGAGTGACGCTCAGAGAACATTCAAGAGTGACGCTCAGAGAACATTCAAAGAGTCAGAGAACGCTCAAAAGAGAGAAAACATTCAAGAGTGACGCTCAGAGAACATTCAAGAGTGACGCTCAGAGAACATTCAAAAGTGACGCTCAGAGAACATTCAAGAGTGACGCTCAGAGAACATTCAAGAGTGACGCTCAGAGAACATTCAAAAGAGACGCTCAGAGAACATTCAAGAGTGACGCTCAGAGAACATTCAAGAGTGACGCTCAGAGAACATTCAAGTGACGCTCAGAGAACATTCAAGAGTGACGCTCAGAGAACATTCAAAGTGACGCTCAGAGAACATTCAAGAGTGACGCTCAGAGAACATTCAAGAGTGACGCTCAGAGAACATTCAAAGAGACGCTCAGAGAACATTCAAGAGTGACGCTCAGAGAACATTCAAGAGTGACGCTCAGAGAACATTCAAAAGAGAGACGCTCAGAGAACATTCAAGAGTGACGCTCAGAGAACATTCAAGAGTGACGCTCAGAGAACATTCAAGAGTGACGCTCAGAGAACATTCAAAAGAGAACATTCAAGAGTGACGCTCAGAGAACATTCAAGAGTGACGTTCAGAATATTCAAAATAGACGCTCAGAGAACATTCAAGAGTGACGCTCAGAGAACATTCAAGAGTGAGTGACGCTCAGAGAACTTCAGAGAGAACATTCAAGAGTGACGCTCAGAGAACATTCAAGAGTGAGAAAACATTCAAAAGAGACGCTCAGAGAACATTCAAGAGTGACGCTCAGAGAACATTCAAAAGTGACGCTCAGAGAACATTCAAGAGTGACGCTCAGAGAACATTCAAGAGTGACGCTCAGAGAACATTCAAGAGTGACGCTCAGAGAACATTCAAAAGAGACGCTCAGAGAACATTCAAGAGTGACGTTCAGAGAACATTCAAAAGACGCTCAGAGAACATTCAAAAGAGACGCTCAGAGAACATTCAAGAGTGACGCTCAGAGAACATTCAAGAGTGACGCTCAGAGAACATTCAAGAGTGACGCTCAGAGAACATTCTAAGTGACGCTCAGAGAACATTCAAGAGTGACGCTCAGAGAACATTCAAAGAGTGACGCTCAGAGAACATTCAAGAGTGACGCTCAGAGAACATTCAAGAGTGACGCTCAGAGAACATTCAAGAGTGACGCTCAGAGAACATTCAAAAGTGACGCTCAGAGAACATTCAAGAGTGACGCTCAGAGAACATTCAAGAGTGACGCTCAGAGAACATTCAAGAGTGACGCTCAGAGAACATTCAAGAGTGACGTTCAGAGAACATTCAAAATAGACGCTCAGAGAACATTCAAGAGTGACGCTCAGAGAACATTCAAGAGTGACGCTCAGAGAACATTCAAGAGTGACGCTCAGAGAACATTCAAGAGTGACGCTCAGAGAACATTCAAAAGAGACGCTCAGAGAACATTCAAGAGTGACGCTCAGAGAACATTCAAGAGTGACGCTCAGAGAATACATTCAAAAGTAGACGCTCAGAGAACATTCAAGAGTGACGCTCAGAGAACATTCAAAAGTGACGCTCAGAGAAACATTCAAGAGTGACGCTCAGAGAACATTCAAGAGTGACGCTCAGAGAACATTCAAGAGTGACGCTCAGAGAACATTCAAGAGTGACGCTCAGAGAACATTCAAGAGTGACGCTCAGAGAACATTCAAGAGTGACGCTCAGAAGAACATTCAAGAGTGACGCTCAGAGAACATTCAAGAGTGACGCTCAGAGAACATTCAAGAGTGACGCTCAGAGAACATTCAAAGAGTGACGCTCAGAGAACATTCAAGAGTGACGCTCAGAGAACATTCAAGAGTGACGCTCAGAGAACATTCAAGAGTGACGCTCAGAGAACATTCAAGAGTGACGCTCAGAGAACATTCAAGAGTGACGCTCAGAGAACATTCAAGAGTGACGCTCAGAGAACATTCAGAGTGACGCTCAGAGAACATTCAAGAGTGACGCTCAGAGAACATTCAAAAGTGACGCTCAGAGAACATTCAAGAGTGACGCTCAGAGAACATTCAAGAGTGACGCTCAGAGAACATTCAAGAGTGACGCTCAGAGAACATTCAAGAGTGACGCTCAGAGAACATTCAAGAGTGACGCTCAGAGAACATTCAAGAGTGACGCTCAGAGAACATTCAAAAAGTGACGCTCAGAGAACATTCAAGAGTGACGCTCAGAGAACATTCAAGAGTGACGCTCAGAGAACATTCAAAAGAGTGACGCTCAGAGAACATTCAAGAGTGACGAGAGCTTCAGAGAACATTCAAGAGTGACGCTCAGAGAACATTCAAGAGTGACGCTCAGAGAACATTCAAGAGTGACGCTCAGAGAACATTCAAGAGTGACGCTCAGAGAACATTCAAAGAGACGCTCAGAGAACATTCAAGAGTGACGCTCAGAGAACATTCAAGAGTGACGCTCAGAGAACATTCAAGAGTGACGCTCAGAGAACATTCAAAAGAGACGCTCAGAGAACATTCAAAGAGTGACGCTCAGAGAACATTCAAGAGTGACGCTCAGAATACATTCAAAGTGACGCTCAGAGAACATTCAAGAGTGACGCTCAGAGAACATTCAAGAGTGACGCTCAGAGAATAACATTCAAGAGTAGACGCTCAGAGAACATTCAAGAGTGACGCTCAGAGAACATTCAAGAGTGACGCTCAGAGAACATTCAAAGTGACGCCAGAGAACATTCAAGAGTGACGCTCAGAGAACATTCAAGAGTGACGCTCAGAGAACATTCAAGAGTGACGCTCAGAGAACATTCAAGAGTGACGCTCAGAGAACATTCAAAAAGAGACGCTCAGAGAACATTCAAGAGTGACGCTCAGAGAACATTCAAGAGTGACGCTCAGAGAACATTCAAAGTGACGCTCAGAGAACATTCAAGAGTGACGCTCAGAGAACATTCAAGAGTGACGCTCAGAGAACATTCAAGAGAGACGCTCAGAGAACATTCAAGAGTGACGCTCAGAGAACATTCAAAAGTGACGCTCAGAGAACATTCAAGAGTGACGCTCAGAGAACATTCAAGAGTGACGCTCAGAGAACATTCAAAGAGGACGCTCAGAGAACATTCAAGAGTGACGCTCAGAGAACATTCAAGAGTGACGCTCAGAGAACATTCAAAAGAGACGCTCAGAGAACATTCAAGAGTGACGCTCAGAGAACATTCAAGAGTGACGCTCAGAGAACATTCAAGAGTGACGCTCAGAGAACATTCAAGAGTGACGCTCAGAGAACATTCAAGAGTGACGCTCAGAGAACATTCAAATAGACGCTCAGAGAACATTCAAGAGTGACGCTCAGAGAACATTCAAGAGTGACGCTCAGAGAACATTCAAAAGTGACGCTCAGAGAACATTCAAGAGAGACGCCAGAGAACATTCAAGAGTGACGCTCAGAGAACATTCAAGAGTGACGCTCAGAGAACATTCAAGAGTGACGCTCAGAGAACATTCAAAGAGACGCTCAGAGAACATTCAAGAGTGACGCTCAGAGAACATTCAAAAGAGTGACGCTCAGAGAACATTCAAGAGTGACGCTCAGAGAACATTCAAGAGTGACGCTCAGAGAACATTCAAAAGTGACAGTCAGAGAACATTCAAGAGTGACGCTCAGAGAACATTCAAGAGTGACGCTCAGAGAACATTCAAGAGTGACGCTCAGAGAACATTCAAGAGTGACGCTCAGAATACATTCAAAAAGTGACGCTCAGAGAACATTCAAGAGTGACGCTCAGAGAACATTTAAGAGTGACGCTCAGAGAACATTAAAAGTAGACGCTCAGAGAACATTCAAAAGTGACGGTCAGAGAACATTCAAGAGTGACGCTCAGAGAACATTCAAGAGTGACGTTCAGAGAACATTCAAAAAATAGACGCTCAGAGAACATTCAAGAGTGACGTTCAGAGAACATTCAAAAGTGACGCTCAGAGAACATTCAAAGAGACGCTCAGAGAACATTCAAGAGTGACGCTCAGAGAACATTCAAAAGAGACGCTCAGAGAACATTCAAGAGTGACGCTCAGAGAACATTCAAGAGTGACGCTCAGAGAACATTCAAAAGTGACGCTCAGAGAACATTCAAGAGTGACGCTCAGAGAACATTCAAGAGTGACGCTCAGAGAACATTCAAAAGAGACGCTCAGAGAACATTCAAGAGTGACGCTCAGAGAACATTCAAAAGAGACGCTCAGAGAACATTCAAGAGTGACGCTCAGAGAACATTCAAGAGTGACGCTCAGAGAACATTCAAAAGAGACGTCAGAGAGAACATTCAAGAGTGACGCTCAGAGAATATTCAAGAGTGACGCTCAGAGAACATTCAAAGTGACGCTCAGAGAACATTCAAGAGTGACGCTCAGAGAACATTCAAAAGAGACGCTCAGAGAACATTCAAGAGTGACGCTCAGAGAACATTCAAGAGTGACGCTCAGAGAACATTCAAAGTGACGCTCAGAGAACATTCAAGAGTGACGCTCAGAGAACATTCAAGAGTAGACGCTCAGAGAACATTCAAGAGTGACGCTCAGAGAACATTCAAGAGTGACGCTCAGAGAACATTCAAGAGTGACGCTCAGAGAACATTCAAGAGTGACGCTCAGAGAACATTCAAGAGTGACGCTCAGAGAACATTCAAGAGTGACGCTCAGAGAACATTCAAAGTGACGCTCAGAGAACATTCAAAAGAGACGCTCAGAGAACATTCAAGAGTGAGAACATTCAAGCGCTCAGAGAACATTCAAGAGTGACGCTCAGAGAACATTCAAGAGTGACGCTCAGAGAACATTCAAGAGTGACGCTCAGAGAACATTCAAGAGTGACGCTCAGAGAACATTCAAGAGTGACGCTCAGAGAACATTCAAAGTGACGCTCAGAGAACATTCAAGAGTGACGCTCAGAGAACATTCAAAGTGACGCTCAGAGAACATTCAAGAGTGACGCTCAGAGAACATTCAAGAGTGACGCTCAGAGAACATTCAAGAGTGACGCTCAGAGAACATTCAAGAGAGACGCTCAGAGAACATTCAAGAGTGACGCTCAGAGAACATTCAAAGAGTGACGCTCAGAGAACATTCAAAAGTGACGCTCAGAGAACATTCAAGAGTGACGCTCAGAGAACATTCAAAAGTGACGCTCAGAGAACATTCAAAGAGACGCTCAGAGAACATTCAAGAGTGACGCTTCAGAGAACATTCAAGAGTGACGCTCAGAGAACATTCAAGAGTGACGCTCAGAGAACATTCAAGAGTGACGCTCAGAGAACATTCAAAAGAGACGCTCAGAGAACATTCAAGAGTGACGCTCAGAGAACATTCAAGAGTGACGCTCAGAGAACATTCAAGAGTGACGCTCAGAGAACATTCAAGAGTGACGCTCAGAGAACATTCAAGAGTGACGCTCAGAGAACATTCAAAGAGTGACGCTCAGAGAACATTCAAGAGTGACGCTCAGAGAACATTCAAGAGTGACGCTCAGAGAACATTCAAGAGTGACGCTCAGAGAACATTCAAGAGTGACGCTCAGAGAACATTCAAAAGAGACGCTCAGAGAACATTCAAGAGTGACGCTCAGAGAACATTCAAGAGTGACGTTCAGAGAACATTCAAAAGACGCTCAGAGAACATTCAAAGTGACGCTCAGAGAACATTCAAAAGTGACGCTCAGAGAACATTCAAGAGTGACGTTCAGAGAACATTCAAAAGACGCTCAGAGAACATTCAAAAGACGCTCAGAGAACATTCAAGAGTGACGCTCAGAGAACATTCAAGAGTGACGCTCAGAGAACATTCAAAAAGAGACGCTCAGAGAACATTCAAGAGTGACGCTCAGAGAACATTCAAGAGTGGCGCTCAGAAACATTCAAAGAGACGCTCAGAGAACATTCAAAAGTGACGCTCAGAGAACATTCAAAAGTGACGCTCAGAGAACATTCAAAAGTGACGCTCAGAGAACATTCAAGAGTGACGCTCAGAGAACATTCAAAGAGACGCTCAGAGAACATTCAAGAGACGCTCAGAGAACATTCAAAGAGTGACGCTCAGAGAACATTCAAAAGTGACGCTCAGAATAACATTCAAAAGTGACGCTCAGAGAACATTCAAGAGTGACGCTCAGAGAACATTCAAAAGAGACGCTCAGAGAACATTCAAGAGTGACGCTCAGAGAACATTCAAGAGTGACGCTCAGAGAACATTCAAAAGAGACGCTCAGAGAACATTCAAGAGTGACGCTCAGAGAACATTCAAGAGTGACGCTCAGAGAACATTCAAAAGTGACGCTCAGAGAACATTCAAGAGTGACGCTCAGAGAACATTCAAAAGAGACGCTCAGAGAACATTCAAAAGAGACGCTCAGAGAACATTCAAGAGTGACGCTCAGAGAACATTCAAAAGAGACGCTCAGAGAACATTCAAGAGTGACGCTCAGAGAACATTCAAGAGTGACGCTCAGAATACATAAAAAATAGACGCTCAGAGAACATTCAAGAGTGACGCTCAGAGAACATTCAAGAGTGACGCTCAGAGAACATTCAAGAGTGACGCTCAGAGAACATTCAAGAGTGACGCTCAGAGAACATTCAAGAGAGACGCTCAGAGAACATTCAAGAGTGACGCTCAGAGAACATTCAAGAGTGACGCTCAGAGAACATTCAAGAGTGACGCTCAGAGAACATTCAAGAGACGCTCAGAGAACATTCAAGAGTGACGCTCAGAGAACATTCAAGAGTGACGCTCAGAGAACATTCAAAAGTGACGCTCAGAGAACATTCAAGTGTGACGCTCAGAGAACATTCAAAGAACAGAGAACATTCAAGAGTGACGCTCAGAGAACATTCAAGAGTGACGCTCAGAGAACATTCAAAGTGACGCTCAGAGAATATTCAAGTGACGCTCAGAGAACATTCAAGAGTGACGCTCAGAGAACATTCAAAGAGGACGCTCAGAGAACATTCAAGAGTGACGCTCAGAGAACATTCAAGAGTGACGCTCAGAGAACATTCAAGAGACGACGCTCAGAGAACATTCAAAAGTGACGCTCAGAGAACATTCAAGAGTGACGCTCAGAGAACATTCAAGAGTGACGCTCAGAGAACATTCAAGAGTGGCGTTCAGAGAACATTAAAAAGAGACGCTCAGAGAACATTCAAGAGTGACGCTCAGAGAACATTCAAGAGTGACGTTCAGAGAACATTAATAGAGAGAATACATTCAAGAGTGACGCTCAGAGAACATTCAAGAGTGACGCTCAGAGAACATTCAAAAGTGACGCTCAGAGAACATTCAAGAGTGACGCTCAGAGAACATTCAAGAGTGACGCTCAGAGAACATTCAAGAGTGACGCTCAGAGAACATTCAAGAGTGACGCTCAGAGAACATTCAAGAGTGACGCTCAGAGAACATTCAAAAGTGACGCTCAGAGAACATTCAAGAGTGACGCTCAGAGAACATTCAAAAGTGACGCTCAGAGAACATTCAAAAGAGACGCTCAGAGAACATTCAAAGAGTGACGCTCAGAGAACATTCAAGAGTGACGCTCAGAGAACATTCAAAAGAGACAGTCAGAGAACATTCAAGAGTGACGCTCAGAGAACATTCAAGAGTGACGCTCAGAGAACATTCAAGAGTGACGCTCAGAGAACATTCAAGAGTGACGCTCAGAGAACATTCAAGAGTGACGCTCAGAGAACATTCAAGAGTGACGCTCAGAGAACATTCAAGAGTGACGCTCAGAGAACATTCAAGAGTGACGCTCAGAGAACATTCAAAAGTCAGACGCTCAGAGAACATTCAAGAGTCACGCTCAGAGAACATTCAAGAGTGACGCTCAGAGAACATTCAAAAGACGCTCAGAATACATAAAAAATAGACACTCAGAGAACATTCAAGAGTGACGCTCAGAGAACATTCAAGAGTGACACTCAGAGAACATTCAAAAGACGCTCAGAATACATAAAAAATAGACACTCAGAGAACATTCAAGAGTGGCGTTCAGAGAACATTAAAAAGAGACGCTCAGAGAACATTCAAGAGTGACGCTCAGAGAACATTCAAGAGTGACGTTCAGAGAACATTCAAGAGACGCTCAGAGAACATTCAAAAGTGACGCTCAGAGAACATTCAAAAGACGCTCAGAGAACATTCAAAAGAGACGCTCAGAGAACATTCAAAAGTGACGCTCAGAGAACATTAAGAAAGAGACGCTCAGAGAACATTCAAGAGTGACGCTCAGAGAACATTCAAGAGTGACGCTCAGAGAACATTCAAAAGAGACGCTCAGAGAACATTCAAAAGAGACGCTCAGAGAACATTCAAGAGTGGCGCTCAGAGAACATTAAAAAGAGACGCTCAGAGAACATTCAAGAGTGACGCTCAGAGAACATTCAAGAGTGACGCTCAGAGAACATTCAAAAGAGACAGTCAGAGAACATTCAAGAGTGACGCTCAGAGAACATTCAAAAGAGACGCTCAGAGAACATTCAAAAGAGACGCTCAGAGAACATTCAAGAGTGACGCTCAGAGAACATTCAAAAGTGACGCTCAGAGAACATTCAAGAGTGACGCTCAGAGAACATTCAAGAGTGACGCTCAGAATACGTAAAAATAGACGCTCAGAGAACATTCAAGAGTGACGCTCAGAGAACATTCAAGAGTGACGCTCAGAGAACATTCAAAAGTGACGCTCAGAGAACATTCAAAAGACGCTCAGAGAACATTCAAGAGTGACGCTCAGAGAACATTCAAGAGTGACGCTCAGAGAACATTCAAGAGTGACGCTCAGAGAACATTCAAGAGTGACGCTCAGAGAACATTCAAGAGTGACGTTCAGAATACATAAAAAATAGACGCTCAGAGAACATTCAAGAGTGACGCTCAGAGAACATTCAAGAGACGCTCAGAGAACATTCAAGAGTGACGTTCAGAGAACATTCAAAAGACGCTCAGAGAACATTCAAAAGAGACGCTCAGAGAACATTCAAGAGTGGCGTTCAGAGAACATTAAAAAGAGACGCTCAGAGAACATTCAAGAGTGACGCTCAGAGAACATTCAAGAGTGACGTTCAGAATACATAAAAAATAGACGCTCAGAGAACATTCAAGAGAAGCTCAGAGAACATTCAAGAGTGACGCTCAGAGAACATTCAAGAGACGCTCAGAGAACATTCAAGAGACGCTCAGAGAACATTCAAGAGTGACGCTCAGAATACATAAAAAATAGACGCTCAGAGAACATTCGAGAGTGACGCTCAGAGAACATTCGAGAGTGACGCTCAGAGAACATTCGAGAGTGACGCTCAGAGAACATTCGAGAGTGACGCTCAGAGAACATTCGAGAGTGACGCTCAGAGAACAGAGAACATTCGAGAGTGCCGCTCGGAGAACATTCGAGAGTGCCGCTCAGAGAACATTCGAGAGTGCCGCTCAGAGAACATTCAAAAGAGACGTTCAGAAAACATTCAAGACTGACGTTCAGAGAACATTCAAAAGACGCTCAGAGAACATTCAAAAGACGCTCAGAGAACATTCAAGAGTGCCGCTCAGAATACATAAAAAAAAGACGCTCAGAGAACATTCAAGAGTGCCGCTCAGAGAACATTCAAGAGTGCCGCTCAGAGAACATTCAAGAGTGCCGCTCAGAGAACATTCAAGAGTGACGCTCAGAATACATAAAAAATAGACAATCAGAGAACATTCAAGAGTGACGATCAGAGAACATTCAAGAGTGCCGCTCAGAGAACATTCAAGAGTGGCGCTCAGAGAACATTCAAGAGTGACGCTCAGAGAACATTCAAGAGTGACGTTCAGAATACATAAAAAATAGACAATCAGAGAACATTCAAGAGTGCCGCTCAGAGAACATTCAAGAGTGCCGCTCAGAGAACATTCAAGAGTGCCGCTCAGAGAACATTCAAGAGTGCCGCTCAGAGAACATTCAAGAGTGCCGCTCAGAGAACATTCAAGAGTGGCGTTCAGAGAACATTCAAGAGTGACGCTCAGAGAACATTCAAGAGTGCCGCTCAGAGAACATTCGAGAGTGCCGCTCAGAGAACATTCGAGAGTGCCGCTCAGAGAACATTCGAGAGTGCCGCTCAGAGAACATTCGAGAGTGAGAACATTCGAGAGTGCAGAGAGAACATCATTCCAGAGAATATGCCGCTCAGAGAACATTCAGTGCGCTCAGAGAACATTCAAGAGTGACGCTCAGAATACATAAATAATAGACAATCAGAGAACATTCAAGAGTGCGCTCAGAGAACATTCAAGAGTGACGCTCAGAGAACATTCAAGAGTGACGCTCAGAGAACATTCAAGAGTGACGCTCAGAGAACATTCAAGAGTGACGCTCAGAGAACATTCAAGAGTGACGTTCAGAATACATAAAAAATAGACAATCAGAGAACATTCAAGAGTGACGATCAGAGAACATTCAAGAGTGCCGCTCAGAGAACATTCAAGAGTGACGCTCAGAGAACATTCAAGAGTGGCGTTCAGAGAACATTAAAAAGAGTAACATTCAGAGAACATTCAAAAGCAACGCTCATGCTTGCCAATGTCCAAGTCAATGGGAATTTCATTCGGCTATCTGCAACTGGCACATGGAGCCTCCCAGGTTTCAAAGGGTTTCCAAGACAAAAGAAGGTGGAGGCTTAGTGCCCAAGAACCCACAGAGATAAGCCAGAGTTCTGCTGGTATTCCATCCATTGTGAAACCTTTAGTCCAACTGGAACCTATTGGTATGATTGCAACAGTTTCAATCTCATTTATCCTTTCAGCTCCTCTGTTTGACTGGCGATAACACCTTGAAGTGAGGCCAAGACTGACATTTAGCAGCTTACCAAAAGTCTGCTACACTTGGAAACTTGGTAATCATTCATGGAGAATAATGCTATAGACAATGAATCTTGTGATGGCAAAGAGGACCTTGTTAATTTGGCAAGTCTGCAATGAAAACCTCAGGAGTGTTTAACTGACCACCATTGTGTCTAATGATCGCCAGCAATGCAAGAAATGATTACTAAGTTTGGTAGCATTGACCGGGCTGGTCTGCAGATGTACTTGGACAAACACTTAAACCAGTGGACAATTAGGGAAAGAAATGGAATCAAATATTTTAATCATATTCAAAACCCTTTGTTTGAAGCAGTAAACAAGATGAGGATGAACGTTCCTGAACAAGATGAACGTTGGTCCAGGCTGGTTAGAACTGGTTTAGCAATGCTGGATTTTTCAGCAGATGTGAAGAAATTATATTGACGATAATTTATAATAATGCCACCCTGTAAACACTCTCCGATCATCGTATTTTCTTAGAATGGCTGGAAGTTTCTCCATCACATTCTCAGAGTCATATACAACTATAATTTTGTTAATCAGATCCATGCCATGTCATTAGACACAGGAACAGAAAAAGGATAAATCTTCCAACTGGATGGAAGGCCTGGAGGTAATAGGTTGATCCAAGTGTCTTTGGGAATAGTTTGGCTGCTTTCCTCTTCATATTTCTGGTACTCTCGAAGAATGATAACATTTTTTTTTTCTTTGTAGCACCACACCGCACAGCAATACATGACAAGACGCTGTGACCTACATTTCAAAAGCTCCAGCTCCTTCCAGGATATAACAGCTCACTGGAATCAAGGGGCTTTTAATGGGAAACCCGACAGGACAACAAAAGCATGTAATGCATAAGAGAATGACAGGCTCAACCTACAAAGCATTATTTAATCCCTCTCCGTTCATGGCATTAGTTCAGCCTTGTTAAAGCCTCCTTCTGAAGCCAAAACACAATCATCCACAGCATGCTCGCCTTCTTCCATGACAAAGACTAACTAGTATCTTCCCAGCTCTCTTATAGTGACCAAATGATCAAACACTTCCCAAAATTGTCGTACATATAACCAACTACTAGGAGAACCAACTACTCTTACCTACTCTTCCATTGCCTCGGACAGATTTCTTAAAAGCCCGGTTATACTTCAAGCGAAATCGAAGAACAAACTGGTGACGACATTGTGAACAAAATCAGGCCAAAACTAAGTTTGTTTCGGGACTTTCTGGAAAAAAGTTTGTTCTGGCTGGAGAACACCTTCGAGCTCTCATTGGCCCGTGTGGTGATGATGTCATAGGTGGGTGTGACTCTGAGGCTCCACCTACTTTGAGGTGTAAATCTCCGGTTAATTTCTTCTGTTCGGTTCATTGAGGTCAGACGTAAGTAAAAACATGGATACAATAGCTACGTTTACATGGACACTTTTTGCATCTGAATGAATTCATTCTGATTGATGAATCTAAGAACGGAAGAACAAAGTAGAAGTTCACTGTGATTATATCAGGGCTTTAACTGTTGATCATGAGGTTAAGCGGTTAAGCAAAGTCAGGACGTGAGCACAACTTTATGTGAAACTTTTTTGTTTGAAATACATTTGTCATTATTTTGCTTCGATACCCCATGCCTCAACATTGCATTTTACTTTTAATTGCACAACAGTAATTGAACAGAATTAAGTGAGACATTTAAAAACTGGATTTATCTTACTTTGAACTGCATATAGCAGACATAAATTGTCTACAGTTTAGCTCCTTTCAGCTTTATAGGCCTAGTAAACTTTCTTGAATTCATCAGAAGTCATATTTTTAGACTTCTCTTGGTTTTAGCTTGAGCAAAAGTCTTCATCAAAAGTCAAACATTTTTTAGATTGTCTTTTTGCAGAACATTTTGTAACTGAATGAACAAAAATCAGCCCATTGTTTCAACAAAAATATATCAGCAAAAACAACTAAACTAAATATATATTTCATTAAGATTTATTAAGGCAGTGCAAATATCCAAGACGGAGTTGAAAGTTCCATAAACTAGTCTGGATGAAAATCCTTGGACAACAAGTAATGCAAGAGTTAAAATCAAAGAGACAGTCGAGGGGTCAGTAACACACAGGTGAGTGAACCGTCCTGACAGAAGCAAATTCATAACATCCTTGCCAATCCAAATATTTCAGCCTTATCCCCAAGGATGGACGAAAGATTGATTACGTGACTGCTACAGATGTAGCATACCTTCTTCTACAATCAATATTGCACAAAAGTTTAAGAAGTGCCAAGACTGCATGAGGTCAGTGACATCTATCTGGGGCTGTTCTTGCGTCATGTCTGAGCTATTTAGATCACGTTCGAGCACAGGATTCTGTTCTGTCTTTAAGTATTTGTTGCAAACAACATATTAATGCCTAAAATTACACTTTAAAGTTGGGATGAAGCGGAAACAGCTACAGATCTTTTCTTCCATATTATAACGGACATCCGAATGAGGGAGGGACTTTTCTGTGCATCACTTGTTGATTGGATGTTGAGATGTGGGCGTGGCACTCAAAACTTTATGCAAATGAGCGTAAGCTTGCAGGGGTGGGGCTTAAGAACACTAAATGATTGGAGAATCTTGCATACGAAAATGAAACATGCTTGGATGAATTGTTCATAATAAGATCTATAACATGCATTTAGAAAACATATCTAATAGATTTATAGATCATGCCGACTTCAATGTAATATAATAATACACAGATCATGCATAACATTATGACAGGTGAAGTGAATAGCACTGATGATCTCTTCATCACGGCTCCTGTTAGTGGGTGGGATATATTAGGCAGCAAGTGAACATTTTGTCCTCAAAGTTGATGTGTTAGAATCAGGAAAAATGGGCAAGCGTAAGGATTTGAGCGAGTTTGACAAGGGCCAAATTTGGCAAGACGACTGGGTCAGATTGTGATGGCTCTTGTGGGGTGGGTCAGAGTGGTCATCTCCAAAACTGCAGCTCTTGTGGGGTGTTCCCGGTCTGCAGTGGTCAGGATCTATCAAAAGTGCTCAGAAGGCTGGCCCGTGTGGTCCGATCAAACAGACGAGCTACTGGAGCTCAAACTGCTCAAGAAGTTAATGCTGGTTCTGATAGAAAGGTGTCAGAATACACAGAGCATCTCAGTTTGTTGCGTATGGGGCGGCATAGCCACTGACCAGTCAGGGTGCCCATGCTGACCCCTGTCCACCGCCGAAAGCACCAACAGTGGCACGTGAGCATCAGAACTGGACCACGGAGCAATGGAAGAAGGTGGCCTGGTCTGATGAATCACGTGTTCTTTTACATCACGTGGATGGCCAGATGCGTGTGCGTGGCTTCCCTGGGACACACATGGCACCAGGATGCACTATGGGAAGAAGTGCACTGTACACCATGTACCATGTACACCCTTTCATGGAAACGGTATTCCCTGGTGGCTGTGGCTCTTCCAGCAGGATAATGCTCCTGACACAAAGCACAAATGCTTCAGGAATGGTTTGAGGAGCACAACAACGAGTTTGAGGTGTTGACTTGGCCTCTAAATTCCCCAGATCTCAATCCAATCGCGCATCTGTGGGATGTGCTGAACAAACAAGTCCAATACATGGAGGCCCCACCTCACAACTTACAGGACTTAAAGGATCTGCTGCTAACATCTTGGTGCCAGATACCACAGCACACCTTCAGGGGTCTAGTGGAGTCCATGCCGCGACGGGTCAGGGGGACCAGCACAATATTAGGTCATAATGTTATGCCTGATTGGTGAATAATAATCAATGTTTTTATCAGCTGGTCCTTTTTAAGGGTCTCTTAAAAGCATGAAAAGGTTTTAGACTGTGTGCGTTCTTGTGGTGCCATCATCCAATCATTGTTGCCATGATGTTACGTTTCTGCATCTCCAGTCTAATTACTCTCATGGCATTTACGGCTCAGCAGAAATGTGCCCATATTTCCACAGCTACATGTGCCTCCAAGCATCCTGCCATTGTGATGAATGGGAATGCTAATGGAAAGCTCTCTACCGGCCTCAGACCAGGTGGATGCACTCAAACTAGGGAGCATTTTATTGGACAGAAAATTGGATATGCCTGTGAGTGAAAAATTAGTTATTAAAGTCACCATGAAGTCAATATTTACATTTTTTAAATAGAATTATTGCAGTATAGAGAACGATCAGACGGTGCACTAAATAGGGGATAGGGAACGATTCATACAGTGCACTATATAGGGGATAGGGAACGATCAGACAGTGCACTATATAGGGGATAGGGAACGATCAGACTGTGCACTATATAGGGGATAGGGTCAGACAGTGCACTATGTAGGGGATAGGGTCAGACAGTGCACTATATAGGGGATAGGGAACAATCAGACAGTGCACTATATAGGGATAGGAACAATCAGACAGTGCACTATATAGGGAACAATCAGACAGTGCACTATATAGGGGATAGGGAACGATCAGACAGTGCACTATATAGGGGATAGGGAACAATCAGACAGTGCACTATATAGGGGATAGGGAACAATCAGACAGTGCACTATATAGGGATAGGGAAACAATCAGACAGTGCACTATATAGGGGATAGGGAACAATCAGACAGTGCACTATATAGGGAACAAGGAACAATCAGACAGTGCACTATATAGGGAACAATCAGACCGTGCACTATATAGGGGATAGGGAACAATCAGACAGTGCACTATATAGGGGATAGGGAACGATCAGACAGTGCACTATATAGGGGATAGGGAACAATCAGACAGTGCACTATATAGGGATAGGGAACGATCAGACAGTGCACTATATAGGGGATAGGGAACGATCAGACAGTGCACTATATAGGGGATAGGGAACGATCAGACAGTGCACTATGTAGGGGATAGGGTCAGACAGTGCACTATATAGGGGATAGGGAACAATCAGACAGTGCACTATATAGGGGATAGGGAACGATCAGACAGTGCACTATATAGGGAACAATCAGACCGTGCACTATATAGGGGATAGGGAACAATCAGACAGTGCACTATATAGGGAACAATCAGACAGTGCACTATATAGGGGATAGGAACGATCAGACAGTGCACTATATAGGGATAGGGAACAATCAGACAGTGCACTATATAGGGGATAGGGAACGATCAGACAGTGCACTATATAGGGGATAGGGAACAATCAGACAGTGCACTATATAGGGAACAAGGAACAATCAGACAGTGCACTATATAGGGAACAATCAGACCGTGCACTATATAGGGATAGGGAACAATCAGACAGTGCACTATATAGGGGATAGAGAAACGATCAGACAGTGCACTATATATAGGGATAGGGAACGATCAGACAGTGCACTATATAGGGGATAGGGAACGATCAGACAGTGCACTATATAGGGGATAGGGAACGATCAGACAGTGCACTATATAGGGGATAGGGAACGATCAGACAGTGCACTATATAGGGGATAGGGAACGATTAGACAGTGCACTATATAGGGGAACAATTGCAAACCACAACCATCCAATCAATTTCCCACAGACAAAATCAAGCCCTGCCCTACATTTGTTCTTGTTCTGGAAGCGTTTCACTTGGATATACGGCACCATAGGGGAGAAAAGAGCTCAATATGTTTTTATACTGATTTTAATATTCTGTTTCTTGTAAGAAAATATAGAGAACAGTAGATTTTAATATGCTACGGTGTGTTTTTTGTTTTGTTTTTAAAAGTAGCCTATATTAGGATAAATCCTTAAATGTGAACAAACTTAAAAACCCCACAATGCAAAAATAATAGAAATGCCAAAGGCGAATCCTCGAACATTTCAGTATGTAAAAGTATAAGTGAAAAAGGAAAAAAAGAAAAGCACAGACATTAAATGTAGCACAAAACACATAAAAAAGAATGAAAATGCAGATGAAATGTCATTACTGCTGCTTTGTTTTTATGTGCGGATGCGCCAGACGTCGTTGCGTCGCGTCTCATGTCATGAGCGTTGCGTTTTAAGGACGACGCGTCAAGTTAAAAGCAGTTCGCCGCGTCTCAGATCCCCCGCGTTGCGTTCTGTTCCATTCCGTCGCGCTTTTATGAACGCGTCCTGTGTGAACAACCCCTTACGACTTCTAGTTGTATAACTCGAGCGTATCAATGGATATCACATCACGCGTGACGCCCTCGAGCCGCTTTGACGCGTGTCTAGAGTTATGCAAGGGAAAAGAGCGCCGCTGAAATATTCGTCCGGATGAAAAACTAATGACATACCTCAAATCTCCGGGCAGGCAAAGCCGTGACTTCATGCATCAAGAGCCCGAAGCCCGCCACCGCGAGCAGAAGAAGCCCTCCGAAGTATCCCGCTCTCCGCAGACTGCCAGAAACTTCACGCACCATCTTTGCGACGTCGCCGTCCAAATGTATGCCCGTAACAAAGACGTATCAAACTTCACCATTTATTTCCCGTGGGTTATTTGGCTTGCCATTGGGCGCCTGACAGATGCAGCTTCTCCTCAGGCTCTCCTCAGTGACTGAGCTCAGATGAAGAGCACTGACTGCAGCTGCACACATTGTAATGCAATCAATGCAGCTTTTACCACACTTGCTGTTTCATTGTCATTTTTGGAGGATTAATCATCTTTCAAAAGACATCTGCTTTTGATTTTGCCTCCTAAAGGCATCTTTCTTGCGCTTAAAGTCCCCATGAAATCAAAATTGACGTTTTTTTGGCTTTTAGCATGAATATAGTAGCCTATAATAAGCTAGTGTGTTCCTAAACAATTACAATATTCACATTTAGAAGATATAAGTATTCAAAACTTAGTCTCTCACTTCTACCAATATGGATCAATGAATTTGACATCACTCTGCACTTCAGCTTCTCATTAGATTTTCTGTCCAATTAAATGCTCTCTAGAATCTGAAGTTTGACGTCGTCGTCCTATATAGTGCACTGTCTGATCGTTCCCTATCCCCTATATAGTGTACTATATAGGGCCCCTACATTATAAACAGACGCTGAAGCTGCATCTGAAATCGAGAACGATTCAGACAGTGCACTATATAGGGGATAGGGAACGATCAGACAGTGCACTATATAGGGGATAGGGAACGGTCAGACAGTGCACTATATAGGGGATAGGGAACGGTCAGACTGTGCACTATATAGGGATAGGGAACGGTCAGACAGTGCACTATATAGGGGATAGGGAATGGGATAGGGAACGATCAGACACTGCACTATATAGGGGATAGGGAACGGTCAGTCAGTGCACTATAGGGGATAGGGAACGATCAGACAGTGCACTATATAGAGGATAGGGAACGATCAGACAGTGTACTATATAGGGGATAGGGAATGATCAGACAGTGCGCTATATAGGGGATAGGGAATGGGATAGGGAACGATCAGACAGTGCACTATAGGGGATAGGGAACGATCAGACAGTGCACTCTATAGGTGATAGGGGATAGGGAACGATCAGAAAGTGCACTATATAGGGATAGGAAACGATGAGGGATAGGGAACAATCAGACAGGTGTAGGGACTATCAGACAGTGCACTGATAGGGATAGGATCAGACAGTGCATTATATAGGGATAGGGAACAGGATATATAGGGATAGATCAGACAGTTCACTATATAGGGTATAGGGAACGATCAGACTTTGCACTATATAGGGGATAGGGGACGGTCAGAAATTGCACTATATAGGGGATAGGGAATGATCAGACCATGCACTATATAGGGGATAGGGAACGATTCAGACAGTGAATAGATAGGATCAGATGAGTGCACTATATAGGGATAGGAACGGTCAGACAGTGCACTATAGTAGAGCGATCAGACAGTGCACTGCAGGATCAGCTATATAGGGATAGGGAACGATCAGACAGTGCACTATATGGGGACTATCATAGGGATAGGGAATGACAGTGACTATATAGGGATAGGAAACGATCAGACACTGCACTATATAGGGGATAGGGAACATAGATAGGGAATCGGTCAGTCAGTGCACTATAGGGGATAGGAACGATCAGACAGTGCACTATATAGGGATAGATAGGGAGCGATCAGACAGTGTACTATATAGGGGATAGGGGAATGACGATCAGACAGTGCACTATATAGGGGATAGGAACGATCAGACCATGCACTCTATAGGTGATAGGGGATAGGGAACGATAGGGGATGGGGATAGGAGACAGTGCGCTATATAGGGGATAGGAAACGATCAGACAGTGCACTATATAGGATATGGGAATAGGATAGGGAAACGATCAGACAGTGCACTATATAGGGGATAGGGAATGGTCAGACAGTGCACTATATAGGGGATAGGGAACGATCAGACAGTGCACTATATAGGGATAGAGAACGATCAGACAGTGCACTATATAGGGATAGGGAACGATCAGACAGTGCACTATATAGGGGATAGGAACGATCAGACAGTGCACTATATAGGGATAGAACGATATCAGACAGTGACAGTGCTATATAGGGATAGGGAATGAGATACAACAACCAGTGCACTATATATATAGGGATAGGGAACGATCAGTCAGTCAGTGCACTATATAGGGGATAGGAACGATCAGACAGTGCACTATATAGGGATAGGAACAATCAGACAGTGCACTATATAGGGATAGGGAACAATCAGACAGTGCACTATATAGGGGATAGGGAACGATCAGACAGTGCACTATATAGGGATGGGGATCAGACAGTGCACTATATAGGGATAGGGAATGGGATAGGAACAATCAGACAGTGCACTATATATGGGGATAGGAAACGGTCAGTCAGTGCACTATAGGGGATAGGGGCGATCAGACAGTGCACTATATAGGGGATAGGGAACAATCAGACAGTGCACTATATAGGGGATAGGAACGATCAGACAGTGCACTATATAGGGAACGATCAGACAGTGCACGATAGGGGATATCAGACAGTGCACTATATAGGGGATAGGGAACGATCAGAAGAGTGCACTATATAGGGATAGGGAATGATCAGACAGTGCACTATATAGGGATAGGAAACGATCAGACTGTGCACTATATAGGTGATAGGAACGATCAGACAGTGCACTATATAGGGATAGGGAACGATCAGACAGTGCACTATATAGGGGATAGGGGACGGTCAGAAATTGCGCTATATAGGGGATAGGGAATGATCAGACCGTGCACTATATAGGGGATAGGGAACGATTCAGACAGTGCACTATATACGATCAGATAGTGCACTATATAGGGATAGGGAACGGTCAGACAGTGCACTATATAGGGATAGGGAAACGATTAGACAGTGCACTCAGACCGGGTTGCGATATATAGTGCACTATATAGGATAGAACGATCAGACAGTGCACTATATAGGTGATAGACTGGAACAATCATAGACAGACAGTGTACTATATAGGTGATAGGGAACAATCAGACAGTGTACTATATAGGTGATAGGAGGATCAGTGCATTATATAGGAATAGGGACATAGGAACAGACAGACAGTGCACTATATAGGGGATAGGGAACGATCTGACAGTGCACTATATGGGGATAGGGAACAATCAGACAGTGTACTATATAGGTGATAGGGAACGATCAGACAGTGCATTATATAGGGGATAGGGAACAGGATAGGGAATGATCAGACAGTTCACTATATAGGGGATAGGGAACGATCAGACTTTGCACTATATAGGGGATAGGGGACGGTCAGAAATTGCGCTATATAGGGGATAGGGAATGATCAGACCGTGCACTATATAGGGGATAGGGAATGATTCAGACAGTGAATAGGGAACGATCAGATAGTGCACTATATAGGGGATAGGGAACGGTCAGACAGTGCACTATATAGGGGATAGGGAACGATCAGACAGTGCACTATATAGGGGATAGGGAATGGGATAGGGAACGATCAGACACTGCACTATATAAGGGATAGGGAACGATCAGACAGTGCACTATATAGGTGATATGGAATAGGGAACATCAAACAGTGCACTATATAGGGGATAGGGAACGATCAGACAGTGCACTATATAGGTGATATGGAACGTGCAGTGCACTATATAGGGATAGGAATGATCAGATCAGACTGTGCACTATATAGGGGATAGGGAACAATCAGACAGTGCACTATATAGGGGATAGGGAACAATCAGACAGTGTACTATATAGGTGATAGGGAACGATCAGACAGTGCATTATAGGGGATATCAGACAGTGCACGGGATAGGGAACGGGATAGGGAATGATCAGACAGTGCACTATATAGGGGATAGGGAACGGTCAGACAGTGCACTATATAGGTGATATGGAACGATCAAACAGTGCACTATATAGGGGATAGGGAACGATCAAACAGTGCACTATATAGGTGATATGGAACGATCAAACAGTGCACTATATAGGGGATAGGGAACGATCAAACAGTGCACTATATGGGGGATAGGGAACGATCAGACTGTGCACTATATAGGGGATAGGGAACAATCAGACAGTGCACTATATAGGGGATAGCGAACAATCAGACAGTGTACTATATAGGTGATAGGGAACGATCAGACAGTGCATTATATAGGGGATAGGGAATGGGATAGGGAACGATCAGACAGTTCACTATATAGGGGATAGGGAACGGTCAGACAGTGCACTATATAGGGGATAGGGAACAATCAGACAGTGTACTATATAGGTGATAGGAAACGATCAGACAGTGCATTATATAGGGATAGGAACGGGATAGGAAACGATCAGACAGTTCACTATATAGGGGATAGGAACAGGATAGGGAACATCAGACAGTGCACTATATAGGGATATGGAAACGATCTGACAGTGCACTATATATAGGGGATAGGGAACGATCAGACAGTGCACTATATAGGGGATAGGAATGATAGGACCATCAGACACTGCACTATAGGGGATAGGAATCGGTCAGATTCAGTGCACTATAGATAGGAACGATCAGACAGTGCACTATATAGGGGATAGGAACGATCAGACAGTGTACTATATAGGGGATAGGGAACGATCAGACAGCGCACTATATAGGGGATGGGGAATGGGATAGGGAACGGTCAGACAGTGCACTATAGGGGATAGGGAACGATTAGACAGTGCACTCTATAGGTGATAGGGGATAGGGAACGATCAGAAAGTGCACTATATAGGGGATATGGAACGATAGGGGATAGGGAACATTCAGACAGTGCGCTATATAGGGGATAGGGAACGAGCAGACAGTGCACTATATAGGGATATGGAACGATAGGGATAGGAAACGATCAGACAGTGCGCTGTATAGGGAAGGAATGGTCAGACAGTGCACTATATAGGATAGGAAACGATCAGACTGTGCACTATATAGGGATAGGAACGATCAGACAGTGCACTATATAGGGGATAGGGAACGATAGAGGATAGGGAACGATCAGACAGTGTGCTATATAGGGGATAGGGAACGAGCAGACAGTGCACTATATAGGATATGGAACGATAGGGATAGGAAACGATCAGACAGTGCGCTATATAGGGATAGGGAACGGCAGACAGTGCACTATATAGGGATATGGAAACGATAGGGATAGGAACGATCAGACAGTGCGCTATATAGGGGATAGGGAATGGTCAGACAGTTCACTATATAGGGGATAGGGAACGGTCAGACAGTTCACTATATAGGGGATAGGGAACGATCTGACAGTGCATTATATAGGGGATAGGGAACGATCAGACAGTGCACTATATAGGGGATAGGGAATGGGATAGGGAACGATCAGACAGTGCGCTATATAGGGGATAGGGAATGGTCAGACAGTTCACTATATAGGGATAGGGAACGGTCAGACAGTTCACTATATAGGGATAGGGAACGATCTGACAGTGCACTATATAGGGATAGGAAACGAGCAGACAGTGCACTATATAGGGATATGAAAATCGATAGGGATAGGGAACGATCAGACAGTGCGCTGTAGGAGGGGATAGGGAATGGTCAGACAGTGCACTATATAGGATATAGGAACGATCAGACTGTGCACTATATAGGGGATAGGGAACGATCAGACAGTGCACTATATAGGGATAGGAAACGATCAGACAGTGCGCTATATAGGATAGGAAACGATCAGACAGTGCACTATATAGGGATATGGAACGATAGGGATAGGGAACATTCAGACAGTGCGCTATATAGGGATAGGAACGAGCAGACAGTGCACTATATAGGATATGGAAAAATTCAGATAGGGATAGGGAACGATCAGACAGTGCGCTGTATAGGGATAGGGAATGGTCAGACAGTGCACTATATAGGATAGGGAGGAATCGATCAGACTGTGCACTATATAGGGGATAGGGAACGATCAGACAGTGCACTATATAGGGATAGGGAACGATCAGACAGATATAGGGATATAGGAACGATCAGACAGTGTGCTATATAGGGGATAGGAACGATCAGACAGTGCACTATATAGGGATATGGAAAACGATAGACAGGAACGATATAGATGATAGGAACGATCAGACAGAAGTGATTATATAGGGATAGGAATAGGGAATAGGAACACAGACAGTGCACTATATAGGGATAGAGAACGATCAGACAGTGCACTATATAGGGATAGGAACGGTCAGACAGTGTACTATATAGGGATAGGAACGATCAGACAGTGCACTATATAGGGGATAGAGAAACATAGATAGGGAATGATCAGACAGTGCACTATATAGGGATAGGAACGATCAGACAGTGCACTATATATAGGGAATAGGGGCGGTCAGACAGTGCGCTATATAGGGGATAGGGAATGATCAGACAGTTCACTATATAGGGGGGATGAGGAACGGTCAGACAGTTCACTATATAGGGATAGGAACGATCAGACAGTGCACTATATAGGGATAGGGAAACGAGCAGACAGTGCACTATATAGGGGATAGGAATGATAGGGATAGACAGTGCGATCTAGACAGTGCGCTGTATATGGGATAGGAATGATCAGACAGTGCACTATATAGGGATAGGGAACGATCAGACTGTGCACTATATAGGGGATAGGGAATGATCAGACAGTGCACTATATAGGGGATAGGGAACGATCAGACAGTGCGCTATATAGAGGATAGGAACGATCAGACAGTGCACTATATAGGGATATGGAAACGATAGGGGATAGACGATCAGACAGTGCGCTATATAGGGGATAGGGAACGAGCAGACAGTGCACTATATAGGGATATGGAACAATCAGATAGTGCACTATAGGGATAGGGAACGATCAGACAGTGCGCTATATAGGGGATAGGGAATGGTCAGACAGTTCACTATATAGGGGATAGGGAACGGTCAGACAGTTCACTATATAGGGGATAGCGAACAATCAGACAGTGTACTATATAGGTGATAGGGAACGATCAGACAGTGCATTATATAGGGGATAGGGAATGGGATAGGGAACGATCAGACAGTTCACTATATAGGGGATAGGGAACGGTCAGACAGTGCACTATATAGGGGATAGGGAACAATCAGACAGTGTACTATATAGGTGATAGGGAACGATCAGACAGTGCATTATATAGGGGATAGGGAACGGGATAGGGAACGATCAGACAGTTCACTATATAGGGGATAGGGAACGGTCAGACAGTGCACTATATAGGGGATATGGAACGATCTGACAGTGCATTATATAGGGGATAGGGAACGATCAGACAGTGCACTATATAGGGGATAGGGAATGGGATAGGGAACGATCAGACACTGCACTATATAGGGGATAGGGAACGGTCAGTCAGTGCACTATAGGGGATAGGGAACGATCAGACAGTGCACTATATAGGGGATAGGGAACGATCAGACAGTGTACTATATAGGGGATAGGGAACGATCAGACAGCGCACTATATAGGGGATGGGGAATGATATAGGGGATACGGTCAGACAGTGCACTATATAGGGGATAGGGAACGATCAGACAGTGCACTCTATAGGTGATAGGGGATAGGGAACGATCAGAAAGTGCACTATATAGGGGATAGGGAACGATAGGGGATAGGGAACATTCAGACAGTGCGCTATATAGGGAGGAACGAGCAGACAGTGCACTATATAGGGATATGGAAACGATAGGGGATAGGGAACGATCAGACAGTGCGCTATATAGGGAAAGGAATGGTCAGACAGTGCACTATATAGGGGATAGGGAAACGATCAGACAGTGCCCTATATAGGGGATAGGAAACGATCAGACAGTGCACTATATAGGGGATAGGGAGCGATCAGACAGTGCACTATAGAGGATAGGAACGATCAGACAGTGTGCTATATAGGGATAGGGAACGATCAGACAGTGCACTATATAGGGGATATGGACAGCGATAGGGGATAGGAAATCGATCAGACAGTGCGCTATATAGGGGATAGGAACGAGCAGACAGTGCACTATATAGGATATGGAACGATAGGGGATAGGGAACGATCAGACAGTGCGCTATATAGGGGATAGGGAATGGTCAGACAGTTCACTATATAGGGGATAGGAACTATAAGAGACAGTTCACTATATAGGGATAGGAACGATCTGACAGTGCATTATATAGGGGATAGGAACGATCAGACAGTGCACTATATAGGGATAGGAAATGGATAGAGAACGATCAGACAGTGCGCTATATAGGGGATAGGGAATGGTCAGACAGTTCACTATATAGGGGATAGGAACGGTCAGACAGTTCACTATATAGGGATAGGGATGAACGATCAGACAGTGCTATATAGGGGATAGGGAACGAGCAGACAGTGCACTATATATGGGATATGGAAACGATAGGGGATAGGGAACGCGATCAGACAGTGCGCTGTATAGGGGATAGGGAATGGTCAGACAGTGCACTATATAGGATAGGAACGATCAGACTGTGCACTATATAGGGGATAGGAACGATCAGACAGTGCACTATATAGGGGATAGGGAACGATCAGACAGTGCGCTATATAGAGGATAGGAAACTATAGAACAGCAGACAGTGCACTATATAGGGATATGGAACGATAGGGGATAGGGAACATTCAGACAGTGCGCTATATAGGGATAGGAAACGAGCAGACAGTGCACTATATAGGGATATGGAACGATAGGGATAGGAACGATCAGACAGTGCACTATATAGGGATAGGGAATGGTCAGACAGTGCACTATATAGGGGATAGGAACGATCAGACAGTGCACTATATAGGGGGGATATCATCAGACAGTGCACTATATAGGGATAGGAACGATAGAGGATAGGGAACGATCAGACAGTGTGCTATATAGGGGATAGGGAACGAGCAGACAGTGCACTATATAGGGATATGGAACGATAGGGGATAGGGAACGATCAGACAGTGCGCTATATAGGGGATAGGGAACGAGCAGACAGTGCACTATATAGGGATATGGAACGATAGGGGATAGGGAACGATCAGACAGTGCGCTATATAGGGGATAGGGAATGGTCAGACAGTTCACTATATAGGGGATAGGGAACGGTCAGACAGTTCACTATATAGGGGATAGGGAACGATCTGACAGTGTGCTATATAGGGGATAGGGAACGAGCAGACAGTGCACTATATAGGGATATGGAATGATAGGGGATAGGGAACGATCAGACAGTGCGCTATATAGGGGATATGGAATGGTCAGACAGTTCACTATATAGGGGATAGGGAACGGTCAGACAGTTCACTATATAGGGGATAGGGAACGATCTGACAGTGTGCTATATAGGGGATAGGGAACGAGCAGACAGTGCACTATATAGGGATATGGAATGATAGGGGATAGGGAACGATCAGACAGTGCGCTGTATAGGGGATAGGGAATGGTCAGACAGTGCACTATATAGGGATAGGGAACGATCAGACTGTGCACTATATAGGGGATAGGGAATGATCAGACAGTGCACTATATAGGGGATAGGGAACGATCAGACAGTGCGCTATATAGAGGATAGGGAACGAGCAGACAGTGCACTATATAGGGATATGGAACGATAGGGGATAGGGAACGATCAGACAGTGCGCTATATAGGGGATAGGGAACGAGCAGACAGTGCACTATATAGGATATGGAACGATAGGGGATGAGAAACGATCAGACAGTGCGCTATATAGGGATAGGGAATGGTCAGACAGTTCACTATATATAGGGGATAGGAACGATCAGACAGTTCACTATATAGGGGATAGGAAACGATCTGACAGTGCATTATATAGGGGATAGGGAACGATCAGACAGTGCACTATATATAGGATAGGGAATGGGATAGGAACGATCAGACAGTGCACTATATAGGGATAGGGAATGGTCAGACAGTTCACTATATAGGGATAGGAACGGTCAGACAGTTCACTATATAGGGATAGGGAATGGGATAGGGAACGATCAGACAGTGCACTATAGGGGATAGGGAACGATCAGACTGTGCACTATATAGGGGATAGGGAACGATCTGACAGTGCGCTATATAGAGGATAGGGAACGAGCAGACAGTGCACTATATAGGGGATAGGGAACGGTCAGACAGTTCACTATATAGGGGATAGGGAACGATCTGACAGTGCATTATATAGGGGATAGGGAACGATCAGACAGTGCACTATATAGGGGATAGGGAATGGGATAGGGAACGATCAGACAGTGCGCTATATAGGGGATAGGGAATGGTCAGACAGTTCACTATATAGGGGATAGGGAACGGTCAGACAGTTCACTATATAGGGGATAGGGAATGGGATAGGGAACGATCAGACAGTTCACTATATAGGGATAGGGAACGATCTGACAGTGCATTATATAGGGATAGGAAAGCGATCAGACAGTGCACTATATAGGGATAGGGAATGGATAGGGAACGATCAGACAGTGCGCTATATAGGGATAGGAATGGTCAGACAGTTCACTATATAGGGATAGGGAACGGTCAGACAGTTCACTATATAGGGATAGGGAATGGGATAGGAACGATCAGACAGTGCACTATAGGGGATAGGGAACGATCAGACTGTGCACTATATAGGGGATAGGGAACGATCTGACAGTGCGCTATATAGGGGATAGGGAACGAGCAGACAGTGCACTATATAGGATATGGAACGATAGGGGATAGGGAACGATCAGACAGTGCACTGTATAGGGGATAGGGAATGGTCAGACAGTGCACTATATAGGGATAGGGAACGATCAGACTGTGCACTATATAGGGGATAGGGAACGATCAGACTGTGCACTATATAGGGGATAGGGAACGATCAGACAGTGCACTATATAGGGATAGGAACTAGGGATAGGGATAGAGATCAGACAGTGCGCTATATAGAGGATAGGGAACGAGCAGACTGCACTATATAGGGATATGGAACGATAGGGGATAGGGAATGATCAGACAGTGCGCTATATAGGGGATAGGGAACGAGCAGACAGTGCACTATATAGGGATATGGAACGATAGGGGATAGGGAATGATCAGACAGTGCGCTATATAGGGGATAGGGAATGGTCAGACAGTTCACTATATAGGGGATAGGGAACGGTCAGACAGTTCACTATATAGGGGATAGGGAACGATCTGACAGTGCATTATATAGGGATAGGAACGATCAGACAGTGCACTATATAGGGGATAGGGAATAGGGAATGGTCAGACAGTTCACTATATAGGGGATAGGGAACGGTCAGACAGTTCACTATATAGGGGATAGGGAACGATCTGACAGTGAACTATATAGGGGATAGGGAACGATCAGACAGCGTACATATAGGGGATAGGGAACGATCAGACAGTGCACTATATAGGGGATAGGGAATGGGATAGGGAACGATCAGACAGTGCACTATAGGGGATAGGAGCGATCAGACTGTGCACTATATAGGGATAGGGAACGATCAGACAGTGCACTATATATAGGGATATAGAAACGATAGGAATAGGGAACGCTCAGACAGTGCGCTATATAGGGGATAGGGAACGAGCAGACAGTGCACTATATAGGGATATGGAACGATAGGGGATAGGGAACGATCAGACAGTGCACTATATAGGGATAGAGGCGATCAGACTCAGACTGTGCACTATATAGGGGATAGGGAACGATCAGACAGCGTACTTATAGGGGATAGGGAACGATCAGACAGTGCACTATATAGGGGATAGGGAATGGGATAGGGAACGATCAGACAGTGCACTATAGGGGATAGGGAACGATCAGACTGTGCACTATATAGGGGATAGGGAACGATCTGACAGTGCGCTATATAGGGGATAGGGAACGAGCAGACAGTGCACTATATAGGGATATGGAACGATAGGGGATAGGGAACGATCAGACAGTGCGCTGTATAGGGGATAGGGAATGGTCAGACAGTGCACTATATAGGGATAGGGAACGATCAGACTGTGCACTATATAGGGGATAGGGAATGATCAGACAGTGCACTATATAGGGGATAGGGAACGATAGGGGATGAGACTATATCAGACAGTGCGCGCTATATAGAGGATAGGGAACGAGCAGACAGTGCACTATATAGGGATATGGAACGATAGGGGATAGGGAACGATCAGACAGTGCGCTATATAGGGATAGGAACGAGCAGACAGTGCGCTATGTAGGGGATAGGGAATGGTCAGACAGTTCACTATATAGGGATAGGGAACGGTCAGACAGTTCACTATATAGGGGATAGGGAACGATCTGACAGTGCATTATATAGGGGATAGGGAACGATCAGACAGTGCACTATATAGGGGATAGGGAACGGATAGGGAATGGGATAGGAACGATCAGACAGTGCGCTATATAGGGGATAGGGAATGGTCAGACAGTTCACTATATAGGGGATAGGGACAGTCAGACAGTTCACTGACAGTGAACTATATAGGGGATAGGGAGCGATCAGACAGCGTACATATATAGGGATAGGGAACGATCAGACAGTGCACTATATAGGGGATAGGGAATGGGATAGGGAACGATCAGACAGTGCACTATAGGGGATAGGGAAACGATCAGACTGTGCACTATATAGGGATAGGAACGATCAGACAGTGCACTCTATAGGTGATAGGGGATAGGAACGATCAGAAAGTGCACTATATAGGGATAGGAGCGATGATAGGGAATAGGGAGGAACGATCAGACAGTGCGCTATATAGGGGATAGGAACGAGCAGACAGTGCACTATATAGGGATATGGAACGATAGGGGATAGGAACGATCAGACAGTGCACTATATAGGGGATAGGAACGATCAGACTGTGCACTATATAGGGGATAGGGAACGATCAGACAGTGCACTATATAGGTGATAGGGAACAATCAGACAGTGTACTATATAGGTGATAGGGAACGATCAGACAGTGCGCTATATAGGGGATAGGGAACGAGCAGACAGTGCACTATATAGGGATATGGAACGATAGGGGATAGGGAACGATCAGACAGTGCGCTGTATAGGGGATAGGGAATGGTCAGACAGTGCACTATATAGGGATAGGGAACGATCAGACTGTGCACTATATAGGGGATAGGGAATGATCAGACAGTGCACTATATAGGGGATAGGGAACGATAGGGGATAGGGAACGATCAGACAGTGCGCTATATAGAGGATAGGGAACGAGCAGACAGTGCACTATATAGGGATATGGAACGATAGGGGATAGGGAACGATCAGACAGTGCGCTATATAGGGGATAGGGAACGAGCAGACAGTGCGCTATGTAGGGGATAGGGAATGGTCAGACAGTTCACTATATAGGGGATAGGGAACGGTCAGACAGTTCACTATATAGGGGATAGGGAACGATCTGACAGTGCACTATATAGGGGATAGGGAATGGGATAGGGAACGATCAGACAGTGCGCTATATAGGGGATAGGGAATGGTCAGACAGTTCACTATATAGGGGATAGGGAACGGTCAGACAGTTCACTGACAGTGAACTATATAGGGGATAGGGAACGATCAGACAGCGTACATATAGGGGATAGGGAACGATCAGACAGTGCACTATATAGGGGATAGGGAATGGGATAGGGAACGATCAGACAGTGCACTATAGGGGATAGGGAACGATCAGACTGTGCACTATATAGGGGATAGGGAACGATCAGACAGTGCACTCTATAGGTGATAGGGGATAGGGAACGATCAGAAAGTGCACTATATAGGGGATAGGGAACGATAGGGAATAGGGAACGTTCAGACAGTGCGCTATATAGGGGATAGGGAACGAGCAGACAGTGCACTATATAGGGATATGGAACGATAGGGGATAGGGAACGATCAGACAGTGCACTATATAGGGATAGGGAACGATCAGACTGTGCACTATATAGGGGATAGGGAACGATCAGACAGTGCACTATATAGGTGATAGGGAACAATCAGACAGTGTACTATATAGGTGATAGGGAACGATCAGACAGTGCACTATATAGGGGACAGGGAACGGTCAGACAGTGCACTATATAGGGATAGGGAATGATCTGACAGTGCACTATATAGGGGATATCAGGAACAATCAAACAGTGCACTATATAGGGGATGAGAACGATCAAACTGCACTATATAGGGGATAGAGAATTTATCAGACAGTGCACTATATAAATCATAGGGAAATGGGATAGGAACGATCAGACAGTGCACTATAGGGGATAGGGAACGATCAGACTGTGCACTATATAGGGGATAGGGAACGATCAGACAGTGCACTCTATAGGTGATAGGGATAGATAGGGCGATCAGAAAGTGCACTATATAGGGGATAGGGAAGACGATAGGACTATAGGGATAGGGAGCGATTCAGACAGTGCGCTATATAGGGGATAGGGAACGAGCAGACAGTGCACTATATAGGGATATGGAACGATAGGGGATAGGGAACGATCAGACAGTGCACTATATAGGGATAGGGAACGATCAGACTGTGCACTATATAGGGGATAGGGAACGATCAGACAGTGCACTATATAGGTGATAGGGAACAATCAGACAGTGTACTATATAGGTGATAGGGAACGATCAGACAGTGCACTATATAGGGGACAGGGAACGGTCAGACAGTGCACTATATAGGGGATAGGGAATGATCTGACAGTGCACTATATAGGGAATAGGGAACAATCAAACAGTGCACTATATAGGGGATAGGGAACAATCAAACTGCACTATATAGGGGATGGGGACGGTCAGACTGCACTATGCACTATAGGGAATGATATATATATATATTTTTACAGTTTTACACTTTTTTTCTGTCTTTCCTTTTTATTTTTCTAATACATGGTAAATTAGCATTCAATGATTTATTTAAATAAATAAATAAATAAATAAATAAATAAATAAATAAATAAATAAATAAATTCGATTAATTTTTAGACACTCGCTAGATGGATAATTAGATAATTGTTTGGGAACAATTTTATTTTTTTAATTTATTTTTTTACATGCTTTATCATGTTAATTTAATAACTTATTTATTTTAGTCGTCTTTATTTATTTACATTTAATTTACATTGCAGCCCCCTTTTGAAAACCCATTGTGTGAGAATCTGTTCGAAGCAAACCTTATTCTCAATGTACTACGCATTAAAGTACTGTTTAATGTATTATTTATTTATTTATTTATTTATTTAAATACATGTTTTGTAGTTTACTCAGTTTTAATATTTATTTCATTCACATTTTACTCTTTTAATTATCTTAATTTTATTATTTTATTTTATTTATTAATTTTTTAATTCATTAGTTGTAATATATTTATTTCAATATGTATTTATTCACACAGTTTGACTTTGAACGCCCCGGAATAAAGACGCTGCGCCGTGTTTCCGCCCGGGCTGTCCTCGCGGCTGCACTCTGAGGTGTTGGACGGAAATGGCGGTGTGTGAGTGGGTGAATGTCGCTAATGTCGGTTAAACACGCGGTCTTGTGCCTCTTTGCTGCTCGGACCCTTTGGGGATTGACCCATAGAGCCACGGCGCGATGCCTGAGCGGCCCGCGGAGTGACTCTGCTGAAGTGTGTGTGTGGAGCAGGTACGATCCCGACAGACACGGCCATAATCTCTGATAATCTCTCACTAGCGTTAGCCTTTAGCATCCGGATCATCATCATCATCATCATCATCATCACCACCACCATCATCATCACCATCATCTGTGATGAAACACACGAGTTATGTGTATAATCTGAGTGTGTTTGTATGTTAACGAGCGGATCAACAGGTGAGCGGATGTTTCATTATGGTCTCTATCATACTTTACAGCAATGCGAGGGACACCTTTCCTAACTACTACTAATAATATATAAAGTCATGTTTATATATTACACATCAGACGATATTTACATTTATTTTCTACTCAAAATATGTCCGGAAAGACATGATATAACCAATAGTGTCAAAAAAATGAAGATCCTCGCATAGTAACACCCTAGCAACCACCCTGAGTACCCTAGCAACTGCATAACAATCTGTGTACCCTAGCTACCACATAGCAACCACATAACACCATAGCAACCGCCCTGAGTACCCTAGCAACTGCATAACAATCTGTGTACCCTAGCTACCTTTCAGAATACCCTAGCTACCACATAGCAACCACCCTGACCTGAATACCTTAGCAACCACATAACACCATAGCAACCACCCTGAGTACCCTAGCAACTGCATAACAACCTGTGTACCCTAGCTACCTCCCAGAATACCCTAGCAACCGCACAGCAACACCGTAGCAACCACCCTGAGTACCCTAGCAACTGCATAACAACCTGTACACCCTAGCTACCTCCCAGAATACCCTAGCCACCACATAGTAACCACCCTGACCTGAGTACCTTAGCAACCACATAACACCGTAGCAACCACCCTGAGTACCCTAGCAACCACATAACACCATATCAACCACCCAGAGTACCTTTTCACACTTTCTGGCCTTTTTCAAGCCAACTTAAAGTCTTACAAATTTTATCTAGTTTAGTTTATGATCATAAAAACATGGATTTTTTTTGTTGCGTTCTTGTGTTTTTGAAGGGCATAATGAAAATGGTTTTCGCATTTCCAACATAATTAATATTGTAAATCATTTCAGTTAAAAAAAATGTAATGTACGTTTAATTAAAACGCTCAAGATTCAAGAGAATCTGTATTGTGTGTTACATTACTCTGGCATTGAATGAGAAAATCTAGTTAGTGCTGGAAAATTCTGGAGACACTCTTGTGGATGTTTTCTTTAGCATTTGGCCCAAACTGGAGCGCATAAATCATATCCAGTCATCATAACTCAATTAATTCTCTCCATAGGGATATTGACGAAATATAACGAAATCTTCTGATCTGTCAAAGTCAGCCGTACTGTGAGATACGAGCTTGTTAATCGATGTTGTTTGCTTCTGTTGAAGCCGTCAGCCGTGTTATTTCAACTAATTTTAACACGTTTGTGGTGGAAAACTACACTACCCATGATGCTGTGCAGGAATCCCACCAATCAGAGTCACGTGAGCTCTAACTCCGCCCACTCTCACGCGAAGGACAGTCGATCTCCCTACACTCCTTAGACTTTATTAGTTATTTTAAAAGTGCATCCATCCATCATATAACTGCTCCACAAGGCTCCAGGGGTTAATAAAGGCCTTCTGAAGCGATGGGTTTAAGAAAAATATCCAGTGGATTCAGGCGACGTTACAGCTGATCGCACGAGTCCCTTTTAAAGAGCAGGGAAAGTCAGCGCACGGACCTTCTCTTTGTTCATTTTGCACACTGAATATGGGTTGGCGCTGTTCATTTAGAAATCTGAAAGTGCACCGGATTAATGAATTATCTTTGACCCCGACCCCCTAGAAGGAAGAGGGTCCCCCATCCACAGCCTAACAAAAGCTGTGGGAAGCACTGTATATGACCGTGTTCTCACAATAAAAATCTAATTATCTTATTAAAATGCCTAAAATATGAATAAAGTGCAGACTCAGGGGAAGACCGTGAGGGTTTAGGGTGCATTTATATTACTTCTGTGCTCGAGGGCGCCCTCTGGCGTCCAGTATGAATGAAACATGAGGAGTTTAGTGGCCAGCACTGCTCACTCACTCCTATTTTGGGTGAAAAATAATACTTCTCTAAATAAATGTATATGACAATCCGTATGTTTTCCTCCAGTGTACCGGAGTTTTTCCCCACAGTGGATGCACAAGAGGCTCATATGTCATATTAAAGACAGAGACTCGCTCTTGATTTTGCTTACCTCCTGATAAACATTAAGAAATCGATATTGCAGATTTTTATTATAATATAAGAAATACTCAGACCTTTCTAGTAGAGCTGGGCGGTAAAACGATAATGATATGTATCGTGATAGACACGTAATTGATATCAATAAAAAATGTGTTTGATAAAATGTCTGATGTGTGTATTTAGATGGATGGATTTATTTATTTCTTCGTCGGAAGAAACCAGGGGTTCCGAAGCAAGTTTGCGTTGACGTGATTTTTGCTGCGCGCACGCTCCCACTCGTGCCGACGCGTCGAGTATAAACATTTACATTTTAATAATTTGAGTAATGTGATATATTTTTCTCCTGGTCCTTATTTTAAATGGGTCATAAAAATATCAATAATTATCGATATGGACCGATATGAAACACTTATATCTTGATATTAATATGCAAGCACAAAATGTTATATATGTGCACAAAAAAAAAATTTCAAATCGCAATTAGATATTTCCCCAAATCGTGCCGCACACACGGTTTAATGCGGAGGTGGCATGAACGTACACGCTGTAATATCTGTGTTTGTTGATCTGAGTGTTGTGTGTTTGTACAGCTGCGCCCTCTGACCTCTCTGACGCGCCGCTGGACTGAGCTATGAAGCAGACGAGCGGAGAGACCTGCGTGCTCGCGGGGGCTAACGGACTGAATGGCGCGAGACCGTCACTGGGGCGTGAGCGCGGCAGCCGGCTCTCTCGTGTGGCCGGGATGGCTCTGGACGTGCAGGGCAAGTGTGCGGCGTACGTGTTGGCCCTGAGGCCGTGGAGCTTCAGCGCCTCGCTCACGCCCGTGGCTCTGGGCAGCGCTCTGGCCTACAAGCTGGAGGGGTCCGTGGACCTCCTGGTGCTCCTGGTGTGTGCCGTGACGGTTCTGCTGGTTCACGGCGCGGGAAACCTGGTCAACACCTACTACGATTTCTCCAAGGGGATCGATCATAAGAAGAGCGACGACAGGACTCTGGTGGATCAGATCCTCAAGCCACAGGACGTGGTGATGCTCGGAGCGGTGCTGTACTCGGCAGGATGTCTCTGTGCCACGCTGCTCTACTTCCTGTCCGCCCTCCGACTGGAGCATTTAGCGCTCATCTATTTCGGAGGGCTGTCCAGCTCTTTTCTGTACACTGGAGGTGAATATTGTTGTTTTTGTGCATATGTTGAGGTCTTGTCTGGGCCGGTCACACTGAGTCTTAACATGATTATGCTGACAAAGCATGTGCTCAAACATGTTAACCTGTGATCAGTCATAAACAGCTTAAGCATAAGCCGATCGCATAAGCCGAGTCCTCCTGACATGTAAACGCACTGTTCAGTCAAAATATCACTTATTTAACGTCACATCTCGCATTAGAAATGCACCAATGATGAGGTGTTGATGTCACTGCTGGGAAATAACCTGATTTATGAATAATATCATCTTGTAAATGCGTTGTTGAGTTATTGGTTTACATGTAAACCGGGACAGCGGGTTGATTCGCATCTGAATCACGATTCTATCCTCTACTGATTCAAACCGATTCGCGTCTGAATCACGATTCTATCCTCTACTGATTCAAATCGATTCGCGTCTGAATCACGATTCTATCCTCTACTGATTCAAACCGATTCGCGTCTGAATCACGAGTCTATCCTCTGATTTGCGTCTGAATCACGATTCTATCCTCTACTGATTCTAAATGATTTGTCTGAATCACGATTCTATCCTCTACTGATTCAAAATGATTCATATCTGAATCATGATTCTATCCTCTACTGATTCAAAATGATTCGCGTCTGAATCACGATTCTCTCCTCTACTGATTCAAATTGATTTGCGTCTGAATCACAATTCTATCCTCTACTGATTCAAACCGATTTGCGTCTGAATCACGATTCTATCCTCTACTGATTCAAAATTATTTGTCTGAATCACGATTCTATCCTCTACTGATTCAAAATGATTCATATCTGAATCATGATTCTATCCTCTACTGATTCAAAATGATTCGCGTCTGAATCACAATTCTATCCTCTACTGATTCAAAATGATTTGTCTGAATCACAATTCTATCCTTGATTCAAACCGATTTGTCTGAATCACGATTCTATCCTCTACTGATTCAAACCGATTTGCGTCTGAATCACGATTCTATCCTCTACTGATTCAAATTGATTCATGTCTGAATCATGATTCTATCCTCTACTGATTCAAAATGATTCATGTCTGAATCATGATTCTATCCTCTACTGATTCAATCACGATTCTATCCTCTACTGATTCAAAATTATTTGTCTGAATCACGATTCTATCCTCTACTGATTCAAAATGATTATCTGAATCATGATTCTATCCTCTACTGATTCAAAATGATTAATGTCTGAATCATGATTCTATCCTCTACTGATTCAAAATGATTCATATCTGAATCATGATTCTATCCTCTACTGATTCAAAATGATTTGTCTGAATCATGATTCTATCCTCTACTGATTCAAAATGATTATTGAATCATCTGAATCATGATTCTATCCTCTACTGATTCAAAATGATTATCTGAATCATGATTCTATCCTCTACTGATTCAAAATGATTAATGTCTGAATCATGATTCTATCCTCTACTGATTCAAAATGATTAATGTCTGAATCATGATTCTATCCTCTACTGATTCAAAATGATTCACGTCTGAATCACGATTCTATCCTCTACTGATTCAAACCGATTTGCATCTGAATCACGAGTCTATCCTCTGATTTGCGTCTGAATCACGATTCTATCCTCTACTGATTCAAAATGATTTGTCTGAATCACGATTCTATCCTTTACTGATTCAAAATGATTCATGTCTGAATCACGATTCTATCCTCTACTGATTCAAAATTATTCATGTCTGAATCACGATTCTATCTATTGATTCAAAATGATTCACGTCTGAATCACGATTCTCTCCTCTACTGATTCAAATTGATTTGCGTCTGAATCACGATTCTATCCTCTATCACTGAATCATGATTCTATCCTCTACTGATTCAAAATGATTATCTGAATCATGATTCTATCCTCTACTGATTCAAAATGATTCATATCTGAATCATGATTCTATCCTCTACTGATTCAAAATGATTAATGTCTGAATCATGATTCTATCCTCTACTGATTCAAAATGATTAATGTCTGAATCACGATTCTATCCTCTACTGATTCAAACCGATTTGCATCTGAATCACGAGTCTATCCTCTGATTTGCGTCTGAATCACGATTCTATCCTCTACTGATTCAAAATGATTTGTGTCTGAATCACGATTCTATCCTCTACTGATTCAAAATGATTCGTGTCTGAATCATGATTCTATCCTCTACTGATTCAAACCGATTTGCATCTGAATCACGATTCATGCATCTGATTCAAAATGATTTGTGTCTGAATCACGATTCTATCCTCTACTGATTCAAACCGATTTGCATCTGAATCACGAGTCTATCCTCTACTGATTCAAAATGATTTGTGTCTGAATCACGATTCTATCCTCTACTGATTCAAACCGATTTGCATCTGAATCACGAGTCTATCCTCTACTGATTCAAAATGATTTGTGTCTGAATCATGATTCTATCCTCTACTGATTCAAAATTATTTGTCTGAATCACGATTCTGTCCTCTACTGATTCAAAATGATTCTGAATGAGACTGACCTGTGTCTTGTGTTTTTAACAGCAAAACTGTGTGTGTGAGAACGGCCCCTGACACTAATTTTCCAGGCGTGTGTTCACAAGCGCGGTTTTCTCACGAGTTCTCGTGTTTTGCCTCTAGGCATTGGACTGAAGTACGTGGCTCTGGGTGACGTGGTCATCCTCATCACCTTCGGCCCTCTGGCGGTGATGTTCGCTCACGCCGTGCAGGTGGGCTACCTGTCGGTGCTGCCATTGGTGTACGCCGTGCCGCTGGCGCTCAACACCGAAGCCATCCTGCACAGCAACAACACCCGAGACATGGACTCGGACAAGCAGGCGGGGATCGTCACCCTGGCCATCCTGGTGGGGCCCACGCTGTCCTACGTCATCTACAACCTGCTGCTCTTCGTGCCCTACCTGCTGTTCTGCATCTTAGCCACGCGCTACACCATCAGCATGGCTCTTCCGCTGCTCACGCTGCCCATGGCCTTTCCTCTGGAGAGGCAGTTCCGCCGCCAGTGCTACGCCAAGATCCCGCAAAAGACCGCCAAGCTCAATCTGCTCATGGGACTCTTCTATGTCTTCGGGATTATTTTGGCGCCGCAGGGTAGCTTGCCGTTATTGTGAACGAACTAGAACTCTGTTTTAAACAACTCTAGATACTTTTGTATTTATATCAATGCTACTCTAGAGTTCAGAGACTTTAATTTATTATTATTTTATTTATGTTTTTCGGCGTGGGAAAGTGCTAAAGTACATCGACTGGCCAGTACATCAGTGTTGTAAAACGAGACCAGTCTGTAAATTTAAGAAGTGGAGATATATATATTATATATGTATTGATATATGATATATATATATTTGTGAACATGACTATAAATCTTTTTTTAAATTATGTTTTTGATTGTTTTCATTTTGTAAAATCAGTCAAGTGTAAGTACCAGCTCTTCAGTTGTGCGTTCATCCGCTCAGTGGTGGTCAGTTGGCGAGTATTTTAACCTTTGCGTTAAATAGTTCTTTAGTTTTAGTGCCATTGACTTCGAGGGTTTTTGCCAAAGTAACCAAACTCCTGATTCTACAGTGTAGTTGAGTATAAAGTGCTTCTCCGCTGGATCTTATGTCATAGACGGACATATTAATGCCACATTAATTTTTTTCCAAATAAAGGATAAACCAAACCATGTTTCACTGCATTTTACTGCATTTTGTTTCCACCAGGACACCCTGAGGATTTAAAGGGGTGGTTGATTTGCCCTTTTTACAGGATGTAAAATAAGAGTGTGTGTGAAGTTTCAGCTCCAAATACCCCACAGATCATTTTTATAGCATGTTAAAATTGTTACTTTTTGAGGGTGAGCAAAAACACTGTTTTTATGTGTCCCTTTAAATGCAAATGAGCTGCTGCTCCCCACCCCCTTTCAGCAAGAGGGCGGAGCTTCAAGAGCTCATGTTAGCAGCTCTGATCACATCACGCAGACACACTGAAAATATCAGAAACTGTTCAGCCTTTTATGATCAAACCGGAGTCGGACAATGATGGAGAGACTCAAGAAGAAGAGACAAACATGTAGAATGAGACAGGACGTTTCTGAAGGGATAGAGGATGAATTTATGAGTTAACAATCCTCAGTCACTGATTAGCATATTCTGTCGTGATAATCTCACCCCCTTTTGTTGTTGTGTTCCCGGGGGTAAGTTAAATCAAATCATAATCAACCGCCCCTTTAAGGGAACAAGTCAAATATTGGAAAGTTTAGCTCCGCTTTTTTAATGCGAACCGTACACAAGACATTTTATGATGAGACACATTTGAGTCATTTTGAAATGCAATCTCTGCTCTCAGATTGACATTTGTAGAGAAGTTTAGTAATTCTGAGAGCAAAATAAGATCTCTTTATAAATGTTTATTTCATATTTTGCATGTGATAGTACTTAAAGAAATCTTCCTTTCATATATCGTTTTTTATTTTGTCCATCCTAAGCAAGCAAAGACACGTCCATGCGTTCATCTGTACACGTCTCCCAGTATCAGTAGTTTAAGCAAACACTGAGTTACACAACACTAATCGATCACTGTGCAGATGAAGCTGCGTGCTCTGATTGGTTGTATTAACATTTGGACCCTTCAGGAACAACCGACTCTGAAAATTGACGCCGTAAGTAATGCACTAAGCTCATGTAAAAGTGGAGCTATTTTTTGTCTTATAGTGTGATGCAATATGACATTTTTGGACACATTTAGTAGTAATCTAGTAGAAGATACCCATTACAAAGTCCTGTATTGTGTCATTGCTCATGAAAACAGCAGTTCTGTGAGAGAGGAGAAGAGCGGAAATCAGTATCAACTCCCAGAACCTTCTTGAACTGGCTTTTTAATTATTTTATGCTGTTGTCTGAGGTCATCTTATGACGTTCGCATGGTTTTTACAATCAAAAAATGTGTGATTGTGTGATCTAATTTGTTCTGCTATCTTGGCCAGGTCTCTTGACAAAGAGATTCTATACCTCAATGTGACAAACCTGGTTAAATAAAAGGTTAATTAAAAAAAAAAAAAAAAAAAAACAGCATAATGAATAAGTAATGGGCTATTTTCTACCCTGATGTTGAGCCTCTCTCCTGAACGCTCGGTTTTAATGGGCGTGCCGCACTGAAGACTTGGAAGTAAACGCCCACGGCTATGATTGGATAACAGTGATTTGCATATTATAATGAGCTCAGCTCCCCTGTAAGTAAGCGTGTGGGAAAACGGAATGATTCGCCCACAGGGCTCGCAAAACGTCTTTGTCAAACAAACACAATGATTTATCTCTCATCCACCCGCTATTCATTGGAATGTTATTTTTTATTACTTGACCCGCCCGATCGGTGGATATAAGCGCGAACGTGCATCACACACACACACACACGCACGCAGAGTCAGTGGGCTTTGCGAGCCCTGTCCGAGTCTGATCCCGAATCGCAATGAACCAACACCACCACTAATAAAGGATTCTCCAGCCTGTGCATTGCAATACTATCACATATACAACACATTTTACTGACATTAGTGTGTTGCTTCATTCATTCATGTGATCTCATCCTGTCTGCACATCCAGTCTCTTGTTTACAAACGAATCCGCGGTGAAATGAAGGAACAAACGCGCAATGTCTTCCCCACGTGAGCTGGAACTTCATCCATGCATTCATAATATTGGACTCTGAATGAAGCTTATGCGTGATGTTTATTGCTTAGAAGTTCAATCCGGTTTAGCTCTATGTAGGCCTATAATCGGTGGGCGGGGCTACAGAATCAGGCGTTCTTCTTCTTCTGTTGAGGCGGCGTTTCACTGCTCTCTGACGTCACAGCCTGGCACAATCTGAGATTGAGCGTTTGCTGGGTCTGGTGTCAATAAAAGCTTATTTTTGACTAACGGGGGTGCGCCTCAATCAGCTCCCTAGTTCAGTAGTCAGGGAGTCAGCCCATTGACTCATGTCCTGATCAGTGCCCTGACTACTGAACTAGGGAGCTGATTGAGACACACCCAAGGACGTTTTCAGCTCTGAAACTTACAGGATATTCTTATATTACCATGACCTTTTATATATCAAAAACTCAAGGGAAAGTTGACTTCTCAATTCATGACCCCTTTAAAGGCACAATATGTAAGATTTTTTTGTATTAAAATATCCAAAAGCCACTAGAACAATGTTATGTATTTTGTTGACTCGTGTACTTACACCGATCAGCCATGACATTATGAGCCATGGCTAGACGACTGGGTCAGAGCATCTCCAGAACTGCAGCTCTTGTGGGGTGTTCCCGGTCTGCAGTGGTCAGGATCTATCAAAAGTGCTCCAAGGAAGGAACAGTGGAGAACCGGAACACGTTTTCTTTTACATCATGTGTTTGGCCGGGTGTGTGTGCGCAGGGCTGCATTAAGACCTCACTGGGCCCCGGGGCTATGAGTTACTGCAGGGTCCCCATCACAATAATAGTATATCACAATATAGTTCCTTTTGCTTTAAGAGCAGTTCAGCTCTGCAGCTCTGCTTTTTTAAAGGATTAGGCATATCTAAATTTAAAAGAACCCACATACATTGGAGTCTGAACATTCAGAATTTGAACACAGTGGTGGAATATTGCATATATTCTATTGTATCTATTCACATTTTTTATGAGAAACACATATAAAAAGTCATATTTAAAAAAAAAAAATGTATTGGAAAATCTGTAATTTTTTAACCTGTTTGGTCTATGTCCCTGTTTCTGTTGATTCCACTAGGTGGCAGTAAACAGGGGGAAAAGTATCTTGATATCGCCTTCTAAATAAAAAGTTATTGAGATTAATCTTCAAGTTTCAAGTTTATTTGTCATTACACATGTACAAGTACAGTGTAACGAAATGAAGTTTGGAGCAAGCCTCCGGGCCGCAGCCGATTAGTCAGGCGCCGCCACACGCTCTCCAGAAATACAAGAATGCAGTTTAGCAAGCATTACATAGCAAACACTTCAGATGTTTTCGAGTTCAGTTCTATGGTTTGTCCTTGAAGGGAGATAAGGCAGTGCACAGGGGAAGATAGCAGACCAAGCTGTCAGGCTGACCTCCCAACCGAGAGATAAGGACAAGTGAGGTTCGTTGGGGTAGTTGATTAGGTCAGGTAAATAAAATGTTTTATTTTTTAATCCATTTGATGATCTTCGGTAATTTGTCCGGATCATAATCAATCAATCAGATCTGGTCCTCAGCGTTTCGCGTCCGGTCTGTGCAGTTTCCCTAGACATTACGTCCAGCCTCATGGCCAGACCGGTTACAGTCCGTAAAAGTTCACCGATCTGACCCCCGATGGAGCCCACTCTACCCTGCGTATCCGCAGTCCGGACTGCGTTGTTACGGTTCAGTTCCTCAATTCCTATCACTTTCTGATCTAATTCCTTCAAACGGTCACACACAGCCCCGAAGCATTCCTTAATTTCCACAGACAGCGGCTGGGTGAATTTGCTTGCAGCTGTCTTACCAATCTTCCGATAGGTCAGGGCAATCCCAAAGCCAAAGAATAGGAACCCCGCCATCAATAATCCAATCATGTATAAATCTTCCGCATCCTCCACGGACAGAGCCTCCAGGCACAGGACTTGCCAGTTGTTCCATGCGTCCCTCACGTACCCTGCGGCAAAGGTCCCGTCCGGGCAGGTGGGTTCTCCCGGGGCACCCTTCCTTAGTGAGAAAATCCTATCGATCGCGCTGATTGACCAGTTAATCAATTCCATTTCAGTATTTTCAGGAGTCCAGCAAAGCAGCAGTCAGAGAGAAAGAGAAGAGACGAAACACTAGAGCACAGCGGGAGCAGAGTGAAAACACGTCTGCACGGATTGAAGGACAGATCAGGAAGTAGAGATTAAGATTAATCTGTACAAACTAACTCAATAATAACTCCTACTCGTCTGCATTGATTGAAGGCCCCGCCTCTGTAGCGGAGGCCAGCTAGTAGTTGCTGTGTGAGTAAATCTCACTCCTCTGATCTCAAGAGACGCTCTGGCGACTGACACTAGCGGTTGCGGCCTTTAGCCTCCTTGTTAGAGCATCTGACCCTCATGCTGGCGGACCCGGGTTCGAGTCCCGCTTGGAGCGGGAGGGTCGAACAGCAGGGGTTACACCTCCTTAACCTTTTAAAGGGAGATCTCGGGGATGTATGATGCAATACGTGATGACATCACAAACAATCGCGGCTAACAAAAGACGATTAAAACTAGTAAAGAGTATTTGTCTGCATGGCATGTTTTGATCTGGACATCGGTGACATATTACAGTGTCGTTTGGCCATGCATGCTCACAGACACGTGAAAATAATCTAATTTTGAAGAAAACAACCTACACTGAAATAAAAAAAACATATATTTGTACTGCTTGCTCAAATTGCTTAGTTAAAATGAGCTAAAGCAACACAATTGCTATACATTTTGTCCTGACTTAATTTGATTGTGTTCATTCCACTTAAATATAAGTCAAATTGAAGTTTACTTAATCCGTTTGTGTTGAGAGTACATGAATGATTTGTGTTGCATTAATTGAAACTGGGCGGGGCTTGTTAGTTCCCAGCATGCTTTGCATATGGCTAAATCAAGAGTGAATGTTGTTATTTTATATGTAAAAGTCTTATTTTATGTATTTTTGAGCAAGATGAGAAAGGAGGAGACTTGATTGTGTTTAATAGTGTTTAATATTCAATTATGTTGTAATTATTAGAACTTTTTAATGTCTTTTAGAACATTCTGGAGCATTTGCAATATGGTTCAGAAAATAACGTTCCGTTAACAATAATGTTTTATGCTTTAATGTTTTGAGAACAAGTTTTATAGCATTTTTTTGTGCATATTTCGTTTTTATTTTTTATTATTTCTTTAATTTGAAGTCTATTAAACCAAATAACTGAGCGAACAATCTATTGGAAGAAGTTTGCTCATAACTATAATAGCTAAAGTTCTGAGAACGTTCCCTGCTAGCTGGTTGCTGAAAGTGTCTGTAATAAGCTTTTATTAATGCAACAAAAGTGTGTAGCACACACACGATCATATATGAAGGGATGATCACCGGTGTAGCGCGTGGAACGACAACAAGATGGCTCACGAGGACCATATGTGGGAGCGCAGGCTCAGCTGATCGCGCATGCGCACTGTCCTGTTTCAAACCCAGATTTCACTCAAGTATAGTAAGGTGCCCCAAAGGTTACGTCACCTGCATCATAAAGACAATCATTTAAAACGAGAACATTAATTTAATGACGCACCATAGCTAAACAATTACGAATCCGACTACGGCGAAGGATTAGCTCATAAATATTACTCAAGCGTTGCTTGGTAACCTTCATGGAGCGTCACCTCATTAATATTCAGGAGCCTATCTCTCGCCATAGTACGGTTGGCGGATTTGCATACGCTCAGGGCAGCCGCGGCGTGGGCGTGTCCAGTGAACCCACTGCTGCTAGCTCAACTAGCGCGATGTGTTTTGATTTCGATCCTGCATAGATGCTTTTTGTTTTGCGTTTCGTGTGGAATTATTTGCGAAGACACAGCGCGAGCGGACGCGGAAGCTTCGTGACGCTTCGGCCTGATGGATGTCCAGTGGCGTTAGGCTGACGCGCGCGTCCATCGCAGCGCAGTAATAATCGCTCGTAAGCCTGAATAAGCACATTAATCGGTGGGCCGGTGGAGTTTCCGCGGAAGCATTAATGTTGTCGACAGGTAAGATGAAACAGGGCGACTCAATCTGATGTGCTTTGGGCTACGGCTGCTTCATATAACGGTGTCGCGGCCGTGGACACGGTTTACTTCTTTTGTCTGAATATGCATATGAATTTGCATTCTAAAGAGAATTTAATACATGTACCTATTGATTATCTCTCTCATAATCAGCCAACAAACAATCAATACTATCAGTAAATGACAAGAGCAGTCCCGCGTACCTGCTAATTAAACACATAACCCACATATGTGGGATGAAAGCGCAGATATTTACATTTATTGTCATGTTTGATATTTACTGTAATCTATATTGTGTTTTGTTTATTTGGGCAGTGCACATTGATGGTTCCCTTATGGAAGAGTCTAAAAATGCTGGGTTTCAGTCAAATATGGACAAACTCAACAGATAATTACATTTTTAAACTCAACAGATAATTACATTTTTAAACCCAACCGTCAATTACATTTTTAAACCCAACCCAACCGTCTTTACATTTTTAAACCCAACCGTCAATTACATTTTTAAACCCAACCCAACCGTCTTTACATTTTTAAACCCAACCGTCTTTACATTTTTAAACCCAACCGTCAATTACATTTTTAAACCCAACCGTCTTTACATTTTTAAACCAAACCGTCTTTACATTTTTAAACCCAACCGTCAATTACATTTTTAAACCCAACCGTCAATTACATTTTTAAACCCAACCGTCAATTACATTTTTAAACCCAACCGTCAATTACATTTTTAAACCCAACCCAACCGTCTTTACATTTTTAAACCCAACCGTCAATTACAATTTAAAACCCAACCGTCAATTACATTTTTAAACCCAACCGTCAATTACAATTTAAAACCCAACCGTCAATTACATTTTTAAACCCAACCGTCAATTACATTTTTAAACCCAACCGTCTTTACATTTTTAAACCCAACCCAACCGTCTTTACATTTTTTAAACCCAACCGTCAATTACATTTTTAAACCCAACCGTCTTTACATTTTTAAACCCAACCGTCAATTACATTTTTAATCCCAACCGTCAATTACATTTTTAAACCCAACCGTCGTCTTTACATTTTTAAACCCAACCCAACCGTCTTTACATTTTTAAACCCAACCGTCAATTACATTTTTAAACCCAACCGTCTTTACATTTTTAATCCCAACCGTCAATTACATTTTTAAACCCAACCGTCAATTACATTTTTAAACCCAACCGTCAATTACATTTTTAAACCCAACCCAACCGTCAATTACATTTTTAAACCCAACCGTCAATTACATTTTTAAACCCAACCCAACCGTCAATTACATTTTTAAACCCAACCGTCAATTACATTTTTAAACCCAACCGTCAATTACATTTTTAAACCCAACCCAACCGTCAATTACATTTTTAAACCCAACCGTCAATTACATTTTTAAACCCAACCGTCTTTACATTTTTAAACCCAACCGTCAATTACATTTTTAAATCCAACCGTCTTTACATTTTTAAACCCAACCCAACCGTCTTTACATTTTTAAACCCAACCCAACCGTCTTTTACATTTTTAAACCCAACCCAACCAAATTACATTTTTAAACCCAACCGTCAATTACATTTTTTCAACCCAACCCAACCGTCTTTACATTTTTAAACCCAACCGTCTTTACATTTTTAAACCCAACCGTCAATTACATTTTTAAACCCAACCCAACCGTCTTTTTACATTTTTAAACCCAACCGTCAATTACATTTTTAAATCCGACCGTCTTTACATTTTTAAACCCAACCCAACCGTCTTTACATTTTTAAACCCAACCCAACCGTCAATTACATTTTTAAACCCAACCGTCAATTACATTTTTCAACCCAACCCAACCGTCTTTACATTTTTAAACCCAACCGTCAATTACATTTTTAAACCCAACCGTCCAACCGTTTTACATTTTTAAACCCAACCGTCAATTACATTTTTAAACCCAACCGTCAATTACATTTTTAAACCCAACCCAACCGTCTTTACATTTTTAAACCCAACCGTCTTTACATTTTTAAACTCAACCGTCAATTACGTTTTTAAACCCAACCGTCAATTACATTGTTAAACCCAACCGTCAATTACATTTTTAAACCCAACCCAACCGTCTTTACATTTTTAAACCCAACCGTCTTTACATTTTTAAACTCAACCGTCAATTACGTTTTTAAACCCAACCGTCAATTACATTTTTAAACCCAACCCAACCGTCTTTACATTTTTAAACCCAACCGTCAATTACATTTTTAAACCCAACCATCAATTACATTTTTAAACCCAACCGTCAATTACATTTTTAAACCCAACCCAACCGTCTTTACATTTTTAAACCCAACCGTCAATTACATTTTTAAACCCAACCCAACCGTCTTTTACATTTTTAAACCCAACCGTCAATTACATTTTTAAACCCAACCGTCAATTACATTTTTAAACCCAACCGTCAATTACATTTTTCAACCCAACCCAACCGTCTTTACATTTTTAAACCCAACCGTCAATTACATTTTTAAACCCAACCCAACCGTCTTTACATTTTTAAACCCAACCGTCAATTACATTTTTAAATCCAACCCAACCGTCTGTACATTTTTAAACCCAACCGTCAACCGCCAACCAAACCGTCTTTACATTTTTAAACCCAACCCAACCGTCTTTACATTTTTAAACCCAACCGTCAATTACATTTTTAAAACCCAACCCAACCGTCTTTACATTTTTAAACCCAACCGTCTTTACATTTTTAAACTCAACTGTTAATTACGTTTTTAAACCCAACCGTCAATTACATTTTTAAACCCAACCGTCTTTTACATTTTTAAACCCAACCGTCAATTACATTTTTAAACCCAACCCAACCGTCTTTACATTTTTAAACCCAACCGTCTTTACATTTTTAAACCCAACCGTCAATTACATTTTTAAACCCAACCGTCTTTACATTTTTAAACCAAACCGTCTTTACATTTTTAAACTCAACCGTCAATTACATTTTTAAACCCAACCGTCAATTACATTTTTAAACCCAACCGTCAATTACATTTTTAAACCCAACCGTCAATTACATTTTTAAACCCAACCGTCTTTACATTTTTAAACCCAACCGTCTTTACATTTTTAAACCCAACCGTCAATTACAATTTTAAAACCCAACCGTCAATTACATTTTTAAACCCAACCGTCAATTACAATTTAAAACCCAACCGTCAATTACATTTTTAAACCCAACCGTCAATTACATTTTTAAACCCAACCGTCAATTACATTTTTAAACCCAACCGTCAACCCAACCGTCTTTACATTTTTAAACCCAACCGTCTTTACATTTTTAAACCCAACCCAACCGTCTTTACATTTTTTAAACCCAACCGTCAATTACATTTTTAAACCCAACCGTCTTTACATTTTTAAACCCAACCGTCAATTACATTTTTAATCCCAACCGTCAATTACATTTTTAAACCCAACCGTCTTTACATTTTTAAACCCAACCCAACCGTCTTTACATTTTTTAAACCCAACCGTCAATTACATTTTTAAACCCAACCGTCTTTACATTTTTAATCCCAACCGTCAATTACATTTTTAAACCCAACCGTCAATTACATTTTTAAACCCAACCGTCAATTACATTTTTAAACCCAAACCGTCAATTACATTTTTAAACCCAACCGTTACATTTTTACAACCGTCAACCGTTTTTAAACCCCTAAACCTTAACCCAACCGTCAATTACATTTTTAAACCCAACCGTCAATTACATTTTTAAACCCAACCGTCAATTACATTTTTAAACCCAACCCAACCGTCAATTACATTTTTAAACCCAACCGTCTTTACATTTTTAAACCCAACCGTCAATTACATTTTTAAATCCAACCGTCTTTACATTTTTAAACCCAACCCAACCGTCTTTACATTTTTAAACCCAACCGTCAATTACATTTTTAAACCCAACCGTCAATTACATTTTTAAACCCAACCGTCAATTACATTTTTAAACCCAACCGTCAATTACATTTTTCAACCCAACCCAACCGTCTTTACATTTTTAAACCCAACCGTCAATTACATTTTTAAACCCAACCCAACCGTCTTTACATTTTTAAACCCAACCGTCAATTACATTTTTAAACCCAACCGTCTTTACATTTTTAAACCCAACCGTCAATTACATTTTTAAATCCAACCGTCTTTACATTTTTAAACCCAACCCAACCGTCTTTACATTTTTAAACCCAACCCAACCGTCAATTACATTTTTAAACCCAACCGTCAATTACATTTTTTAAACCCAACCGTCTTTTTTTACATTTTTAAACCCAACCGTCAATTACATTTTTAAACCAACCCAACCGTCTTTTACATTTTTAAACCCAACCATCAATTACATTTTTAAACCCAACCCAACCGTCTTTACATTTTTAAACCCAACCGTCAATTACATTTTTAAACCCAACCCAACCGTCAATTACATTTTTAAACCCAACCGTCAATTACATTTTTAAACCCAACCCAACCGTCTTTACATTTTTAAACCCAACCCGTCTTTACATTTTTAAACTCAACCGTCAATTACGTTTTTAAACCCAACCGTCAATTACATTTTTAAACCCAACCCAACCGTCAATTACATTTTTAAACCCAACCTAACCGTCTTTACATTTTTAAACCCAACCGTCTTTACATTTTTAAACTCAACCGTCAATTACATTTTTAAACCCAACCGTCAATTACATTTTTAAACCCAACCGTCAATTACATTTTTAAACCCAACCCAACCGTTTACATTTTTAAACCCAACCGTCAATTACATTTTTAAACCCAACCGTCAATTACATTTTTAAACCCAACCTAACCGTCTTTACATTTTTAAACCCAACCGTCAATTACATTTTTAAACCCAACCCAACCGTCTTTACATTTTTAAACCCAACCGTCAATTACATTTTTAAACCCAACCGTCTTTACATTTTTAAACCCAACCGTCAATTACATTTTTAAATCCAACCGTCTTTACATTTTTAAACCCAACCCAACACAATTACATTTTTAAACCCAACCGTCAATTACATTTTTAAACCCAACCGTCTTTACATTTTTAAACCCAACCGTCAATTACATTTTTAATCCCAACCGCAATTACATTTTTAAACCCAACCGTCTTTACATTTTTAAACCCAACCCAAACCGTCTTTACATTTTTAAACCCAACCGTCAATTACATTTTTAAACCCAACCGTCTTTACATTTTTAATCCCAACCGTCAATTACATTTTTAAACCCAACCGTCAATTACATTTTTAAACCCAACCGTCAATTACATTTTTAAACCCAACCCAACCGTCAATTACATTTTTAAACCCAACCGTCAATTACATTTTTAAACCCAACAACCGTCAATTACATTTTTAAACCCAACCGTCAATTACATTTTTAAACCCAACCGTCAATTACATTTTTAAACCCAACCCAACCGTCAATTACATTTTTAAACCCAACCGTCTTTACATTTTTAAACCCAACCGTCAATTACATTTTTAAATCCAACCGTCTTTACATTTTTAAACCCAACCCAACCGTTTTTACATTTTTAAACCCAACCGTCAATTACATTTTTAAACCCAACCGTCAATTACATTTTTAAACCCAACCGTCAATTACATTTTTAAACCCAACCGTCAATTACATTTTTTTTAACCCAACCCAACCGTCTTTACATTTTTAAACCCAACCGTCAATTACATTTTTAAACCCAACCCAACCGTCTTTACATTTTTAAACCCAACCATTTTTAAACAACCCAACAATTACATTTTTAAACCCAACCGTCTTTACATTTTTAAACCCAACCGTCAATTACATTTTTAAATCCAACCGTCTTTACATTTTTAAACCCAACCCAACCGTCTTTACATTTTTAAACCCAACCGTCCGTCAATTACATTTTTAAACCCAACCGTCAATTACATTTTTAAACAACCCAACCCAACCGTCTTTACATTTTTAAACCCAACCGTCAATTACATTTTTAAACCCAACCCAACCGTCTTTACATTTTTAAACCCAACCGTCAATTACATTTTTAAACACCCAACCCAACCGTTTTTACATTTTTAAACCCAACCGTCAATTACATTTTTAAACCCAACCGTCAATTACATTTTTAAACCCAACCGTCAATTACATTTTTAAACCCAACCCAACCGTCTTTACATTTTTAAACCCAACCGTCTTTACATTTTTAAACTCAACCCGTCAATTACGTTTTTAAACCCAACCGTCAATTACATTTTTAAACCCAACCGTCAATTAAATTTTTAAACCCAACCCAACCGTCTTTACATTTTTAAACCCAACCGTCTTTACATTTTTAAACTCAACCGTCAATTACGTTTTTAAACCCAACCGTCTTTACGTTTTTAAACTCAACCGTCAATTACGTTTTTAAACCCAACCGTCAATTACGTTTTTAAACCCAACCGTCAATTACATTTTTAAACCCAACCCAACCGTCTTTACATTTTTAAACCCAACCGTCTTTACATTTTTAAACTCAACCGTCAATTACGTTTTTAAACCCAACCGTCTTTACATTTTTAAACCCAACCATCAATTACATTTTTAAACCCAACCCAACCGTCTTTACATTTTTAAACCCAACCGTCAATTACATTTTTAAACCCAACCCAACCGTCAATTACATTTTTAAACCCAACCGTCTTTACATTTTTAAACCCAACCGTCAATTACATTTTTAAACCCAACCCAACCGTCTTTACATTTTTAAACCCAACCGTCAATTACATTTTTAAATCCAACCCAACCGTCTGTACATTTTTAAACCCAACCGTCTTTACATTTTTAAACCCAACCCAACCGTCTTTACATTTTTAAACCCAACCCAACCGTCTTTACATTTTTAAACCCAACCCAACCGTCTTTACATTTTTAAACCCAACCGTCAATTACATTTTTAAACCCAACCCAACCGTCTTTACATTTTTAAACCCAACCGTCTTTTTACATTTTTAAACTCAACTGTTAATTACGTTTTTAAACCCAACCGTCAATTACATTTTTAAACCCAACCGTCTTTTACATTTTTAAACCCAACCGTCAATTACATTTTTAAACCCAACCCAAACCGTCTTTACATTTTTAAACCCAACCGTCAATTACATTTTTAAACCCAACCGTCAATTACATTTTTAAACCCAACCCAACCGTCTTTACATTTTTAAACCCAACCGTCAATTACATTTTTAAATCCAACCCAACCGTCTGTACATTTTTAAACCCAACCGTCTTTACATTTTTAAACCCAACCCAACCGTCTTTACATTTTTAAACCCAACCCAACCGTCTTTACATTTTTAAACCCAACCCAACCGTCTTTACATTTTTAAACCCAACCGTCAATTACATTTTTAAACCCAACCGTCAATTACATTTTTAAACCCAACCCAACCGTCTTTACATTTTTAAACCCAACCGTCTTTACATTTTTAAACTCAACCGTGAATTACGTTTTTAAACCCAACCGTCAATTACATTTTTAAACCCAACCGTCTTTACATTTTTAAACCCAACCGTCAATTACGTTTTTAAACCCAACCGTCAATTACATTTTTAAACCCAACCGTCAATTACATTTTTAAACCCAACCGTCAATTACATTTTTAAACCCAACCGTCAATTACATTTTTAAACCCAACCGTCTTTACATTTTTAAACCCAACCGTCTTTACATTTTTAAACCCAACCGTCTTTACATTTTTAAACCCAACCCAACCGTCTTTACATTTTTAAACCCAACCTAACCGTCTTTACATTTTTAAACCCAACCGTCAATTACATTTTTAAACCCAACCCAACCGTCTTTACATTTTTAAACCCAACCGTCAATTACATTTTTAAATCCAACCCAACCGTCTGTACATTTTTAAACCCAACCGTCTTTACATTTTTAAACCCAACCCAACCGTCTTTACATTTTTAAACCCAACCGTCAATTACATTTTTAAACCCAACCCAACCGTCTTTACATTTTTAAACCCAACCGTCAATTACATTTTTAAATCCAACCCAACCGTCTGTACATTTTTAAACCCAACCGTCTTTAAATTTTTAAACCCAACCCAACCGTCTTTACATTTTTAAACCCAACCCAACCGTCTTTTACATTTTTAAACCCAACCGTCAATTACGTTTTTAAACCCAACCGTCTTTACATTTTTAAACTCAACCGTCTTTACATTTTTAAACCCAACCCAACCATCTTTACATTTTTAAACCCAACCCAACCGTCTTTACATTTTTAAACCCAACCCAACCGTCTTTACATTTTTAAACCCAACCGTCAATTACATTTTTAAACCCAACCGTCAATTACATTTTTAAACCCAACCCAACCGTCTTTACATTTTTAAACCCAACCGTCAATTACATTTTTAAACCCAACCGTCAATTACATTTTTAAACCCAACCGTCAATTACATTTTTAAACCCAACCATCAATTACATTTTTAAACCCAACCCAACCGTCTTTACATTTTTAAACCCAACCGTCAATTACATTTTTAAATCCAAACCAACCGTCCAACCGTCTGTACATTTTTAAACCCAACCGTCTTTACATTTTTAAACCCACCCAACCGTCTTTTACATTTTTAAACCCAACCCAACCGTCTTTACATTTTTAAACCCAACCGTCAATTACGTTTTTAAACCCAACCGTCTTTACATTTTTAAACTCAACCGTCTTTACATTTTTAAACCCAACCCAACCATCTTTACATTTTTAAACCCAACCGTCAATTACATTTTTAAACCCAACCGTCAATTACATTTTTAAACCCAACCGTCTTTACATTTTTAAACCCAACCCAACCGTCTTTACATTTTTAAACCCAACCCAACCGTCTTTACATTTTTAAACCCAACCCAACCGTCTTTACATTTTTAAACCCAACCGTCAATTACATTTTTAAACCCAACCGTCAATTACATTTTTAAACCCAACCCAACCGTCTTTACATTTTTAAACCCAACCGTCAATTACATTTTTAAACCCAACCGTCAATTACATTTTTAAACCCAACCGTCTTTACATTTTTAAACCCAACCCAACCGTCTTTACATTTTTAAACCCAACCGTCAATTACATTTTTAAACCCAACTGTCAATTACATTTTTAAACCCAACCGTCAATTACATTTTTAAACCCAACCCAACCGTCAATTACATTTTTAAACCCAACCGTCAATTACATTGTTAAACCCAACCGTCAATTACATTTTTAAACCCAACCGTCTTTACATTTTTAAACCCAACCGTCAATTACATTGTTAAACCCAACCGTCAATTACATTGTTAAACCCAACCGTCAATTACATTTTTAAACCCAACCGTCAATTACATTTTTAAACCCAACCGTCAATTACATTTTTAAACCCAACCGTCAATTACATTGTTAAACCCAACCGTCAATTACATTTTTAAACCCAACCGTCTTTACATTGTTAAACCCAACCGTCTTTACATTGTTAAACCCAACCGTCAATTACATTGTTAAACCCAACCGTCAATTACATTGTTAAACCCAACCGTCAATTACATTTTTAAACCCAACCGTCAATTACATTTTTAAACCCAACCGTCAATTACGTTTTTAAACCCAACCGTCAATTACGTTTTTAAACTCAACCGTCAATTACGTTTTTAAACCCAACCGTCAATTACGTTTTTAAACCCAACCGTCAATTACGTTTTTAAACCCAACCGTCAATTACGTTGTTAAACCCAACCGTCAATTACGTTGTTAAACCCAACCGTCTTTACGTTTTTAAACCCAACCGTCAATTACATTTTTAAACCCAACCGTCTTTACATTTTTAAACCCAACCGTCAATTACATTTTAAACCCCGTTAATTACATTTCTAAACCCAACCCAACCGTCTTTACATTTTTAAACCCAACCGTCTTTACATTTTTAAACCCAACCGTCAATTACATTTTTAAACCCAACCGTCAATTACATTTTTAAACCCAACCGTCAATTACATTGTTAAACCCAACCGTCAATTAAATTTTTAAACCCAACCGTCAATTACATTTTAAACCCCGTCAATTACATTTTTAAACCCAACCCAACCGTCTTTACATTTTTAAACCCAACCCAACCGTCTTTACATTTTTAAACTCAACCGTCAATTACATTTTTAAACCCAACCGTCAATTACATTTTTAAACCCAACCGTCTTTACATTTTTAAACTCAACCGTCAATTACATTGTTAAACCCAACCGTCAATTACATTGTTAAACCCAACCGTCAATTACATTGTTAAACCCAACCGTCAATTACATTGTTAAACCCAACCGTCAATTACATTTTTAAACCCAACCCAACCGTCTTTACATTTTTAAACCCAACCGTCAATTACATTTTAAACCCCGTCAATTACATTTTTAAACCCAACCCAACCGTCTTTACATTTTTAAACCCAACCGTCTTTACATTTTTAAACCCAACCGTCTTTACATTTTTAAACTCAACCGTCAATTACATTTTTAAACTCAACCGTCAATTACGTTTTTAAACCCAACCGTCAATTACGTTTTTAAACCCAACCGTCAATTACGTTTTTAAACCCAACCGTCAATTACGTTTTTAAACCCAACCGTCAATTACGTTTTTAAACCCAACCGTCAATTACGTTTTTAAACCCAACCGTCAATTACGTTGTTAAACCCAACCGTCAATTACGTTGTTAAACCCAACCGTCAATTACATTGTTAAACCCAACCGTCTTTACATTTTTAAACCCAACCGTCAATTACATTTTTAAACCCAACCGTCAATTACATTTTTAAACTCAACCGTCTTTACATTTTTAAACCCAACCGTCTTTACATTTTTAAACCCAACCGTCAATTACATTTTAAACCCCGTCAATTACATTTTTAAACCCAACCCAACCGTCTTTACATTTTTAAACCCAACCGTCTTTACATTTTTAAACTCAACCGTCAATTACATTTTTAAACCCAACCGTCAATTACATTTTTAAACCCAACCGTCAATTACGTTTTTAAACCCAACCGTCAATTACATTTTTAAACCCAACCCAACCGTCAATTACGTTTTTAAACCCAACCGTCTTTACATTTTTAAACTCAACCGTCAATTACATTTTTAAACCCAACCGTCAATTACATTGTTAAACCCAACCGTCAATTACATTGTTAATTGTTAAACCCAACCGTCAATTACATTTTTAAAACCCAACCGTCTTTACATTTTTAAACCCAACCGTCAATTACATTTTAAACCCCGTCAATTACATTTTTAAACCCAACCCAACCGTCTTTACATTTTTAAACCCAACCGTCAATTACATTTTAAACCCCGTCAATTACATTTTTAAACCCAACCCAACCGTCTTTACATTTTTAAACCAAACCGTCTTTACATTTTTAAACCCAACCGTCTTTACATTTTTAAACTCAACCGTCAATTACGTTTTTAAACCCAACCGTCAATTACGTTTTTAAACTCAACCGTCAATTACATTTTTAAACCCAACCGTCTTTACATTTTTAAACCCAACCGTCTTTACATTTTTAAACCCAACTGTCAATTACATTTTTAAACCCAACCGTCAATTACATTTTAAACCCAACCCAACTGTCAATTACATTTTTAAACCCAACCGTCTTTACATTTTTAAACCCAACCGTCAATTACATTTTTAAACCCAACCGTCTTTACATTGTTAAACCCAACCGTCAATTACATTGTTAAACCCAACCGTCAATTACAATTTTAAACCCAACCGTCAATTACATTGTTAAACCCAACCGTCAATTACATTTTTAAACCCAACCGTCTTTACATTTTTAAACCCAACTGTCTTTACATTTTTAAACCCAACCGTCAATTACATTTTTAAACCCAACCGTCAATTACATTTTTAAACCCAACCCAACCGTCTTTACATTTTTAAACCCAACCGTCTTTACATTTTTAAACCCAACTGTCTTTACATTTTTAAACCCAACTGTCTTTACATTTTTAAACCCAACCGTCAATTACATTTTTAAACCCAACCGTCAATTACATTTTTAAACCCAACCGTCTTTACATTTTTAAACCCAACTGTCTTTACATTTTTAAACCCAACCGTCAATTACATTTTTAAACCCAACCGTCAATTACATTTTTAAACCCAACCCAACCGTCTTTACATTTTTAAACCCAACCGTCTTTACATTTTTAAACCCAACCGTCTTCACATTTTTAAACCGTTGGTTTAAATTTTTTAATTACATTTTTAAACCCAACCGTTGGGATGTCCATATTTGACCCACACATGGGATGAAACAACCCAGCATTTAGAGTGTGGTGGTAAAAACATGCTGTTTTCACACATTCCATGTGTTTATCGGGAATATGCCATTGTATTCATGTTGCCTCAGATAATACCATGGTACATGTCCCTTTATTATTCCATGTCTTTTGCACAAACATAGTATTACCATGGCACTAGCTTGTGTCCTAAAACTGTGGTGCTTATTTGTGTTTTGTGTTGAAATGGCGAGTCATGGTTTATTATTGGCTGTGTTTGGTTTGGAAATCTCTTTTACAAGAAGCACTGTGATAATACTATGGGACAGCGATTACATCATGTATGTTTCAGAGATATAAGTTACTGAAAGTGGACAAAGAATACCTTGGTGTTACCATGGTACCAGGTTCTTCATTGGCTTTGATGGTTCCATGAAGATCCTTTAACATCAATGGAATATTTCCATTGCAAAAAAAGTTCTTTATGGAAAAGGGTTCTTTAGATTATTAAAATGTTCTTTTAAGAACTGATCATTGAAAGGTCCCAGAAATGTTTCTTCTATGGCGTCACTATGACCTTGAAACCTTTATTTGTAAGAGTGCATGTCAAGCACGTATAGTAATATCAGGGCCTTTTGTGTACAGTGATGTGTGTTTAATTGTGATTTCTCAAAAGCATCCATTAAAAGGACAGCAGTTTTATTTAGAAGGTCAGGGAGGCCTGTTTTTATTGGTCAGCTAACAAAGAAGTTGACGAAGCAGAGACATATAATATCTGCCAATGTAAGTGCAGATTCAGTAATTTCGTTGTAGTTATAGACCTGTAATTTCTGTTCTGCATCCTTGGGTATGAATATATATATATATATATTATTTATTTTAAAATCTGATGATTTTCATCACAGTAGTAAAGGTGTGGTTAACCCGTGTGCTTGCTCTGTCATGCAGGCAGTGACAATTCCTCATTCTTAAAATCAAATGGTCATTCAACAGCTGATTTAATCACGTGTTCCCCCAAGCGAACTCACCAGACTCCGCCCATACCCTCTTCTGATTGGCTGTGATTTTTGATTGATTTGGTTGCGAGTGCAGTGCACCTGCAGAGACTCCGCCCACACGCTCTTCTGATTGGCTGTGATTTTTGATTGATTTGGTTGCGAGTGCAGTGCACCTGCAGAGACTCCGCCCACACGCTCTTCTGATTGGCTGTGATTTTTGATTGATTTGGTTGCGAGTGCAGTGCACCTGCAGAGACTCCGCCCACACGCTCTTCTGATTGGCTCAATAAGACTTGTGATCAACAAGTCAAGTTCTGTTGACACACCTGACCTTTAAATCTCACAACACAAGCATTAAATACACGTCGCACAGCAACAGTTTTTGGTTCATTTTTATGTTGGACATAAATGTGACTCAAATTCAAACCAAAGTCAACATCATGTGAGTTTTCTGCCCAGTGCATTAAAAAGAACCAAGTCATTCCTGCATGAATCAGACTCCCTGCATGTTTTGTGCTGCGTGTAACCAGCAAGGATGAAGCACACGTGATGATGTGTTGTCTGTTAATTGTCAGTGCCCAGTCTTTCACTGCCGAATGCTTTTGCTATCAGACATTTTTAGGTTCCTGCATGGCTCCAAGAGTTTAGGGCCATTAAGGAACAGTTTTTTCCAGCCTATAACTGCTGGAAATGTGCGGGACAGGGCATGCATTGCAATGTTTGCTGCATCGCTCATTGCTAATAAGAGTTCTGTAACGGCAGGGTGCGACTGTAACAAGCTGCCCCTCAGCATTCCTTCTTTTGTATCAACACCCACAGCCAAAAGGTTTTTGTCAAGCCTCATAGCCTATTAAAGAAATACTTCACCCAAAAATAAATGTCCTCATGTAACCCCGTGTCATTCCTAAACCTCAATGTGGTGCTGCAAGATAATGGTTACCCTGGTAACCGTCATGTGCCGCACTTCCTTCATTGCCTATTTCACATATCACATATTTTAGTAATCATCATAAATGAGGAGTCATTCGAAAGCTTGGAAACAGTTCTTTAAAACCTTAATCATTTTTTGTGATCGCAACTTCAAATTTGGACACAACTTAGTTAGACATGCGGCTTTGATTTTCTAGCAATTTTCATTTTTTACAGTACATTTTACATTTATTATATTTACATTCTCTGATGAGTGTCTTCTTCAGAAAGAGAGCAACCTTTGGTCTGTATTCCAGAGTATTTATTCAGCTATTCTCAACAAGGTTAACCTGATAATCATGATTCAAATTATAATCACGATTGTTAATCACAATTATTGTCATTTTAGAATTATTGCACTTTCACATTATCAAGAGAACGTCAATCCATGTGGTTTATTTAATCTATATTAATTAACAAAACCAGTGAAATTCATTATATAAACTCCAACAATTCCACATTGTGTTAATGCTTTTTCTTTTAAAACAACAAAAATTAAAGGTGCACTATGTAACTTTTCCGTCCGCTGGCGTAGTTTGATGACGCCAAGCTTGAGCGCAGAATCTTGGGACATGTGAACGTTTGGATGTTTGAGCGTTTATTATTTCAGAATGTAGGCTATATATATCTGCATAGACTAGTATTTAAAATGGCGTATTTGCATTAGTTATTCTCTCAATTTAATTTACAGAGCAATCCTTACAAAGTTTTTAGATTAACTATAGAAGAGGATTAGTGTGTGTCGCACTCACAACAAGACTCGCAACGGGGGGCGTGGCATCACGATGGACGATATCATCGTCCGTCGGCACAACCCTATTATGACGTTACTCTGTGCGTTCGCTCGCGGCTGCTGTGACACTCGTTCACACTGATGTCATCGACAGGCCACGCCCTCACACGTCCCGGTTCATTGGGGAAAAGAGCAACTCTCACCATTTACAAATAGTTGGAAACATTTGGGATATTGTAAGTACTCAACTGAACAAAATATATAACTCTGGCCTAGTGGGTTTTGGATAGTTCACTGAAAAAATGTTACATAGTGCACCTTTAATTTGTGTTGTGGCACAGAGTGCATTTATTCAGCAACCACAATTGCAAACAATATAATCGAGATTCATGTTTAATCAAACTTTAATCGCAGATTATTTACTGCAAACCATGCAAACAAATGAAAACAATGTGTGTGTGACCCTTTGGTTTGAGCAGAATATCCCAGTGGAGATTGCTGAACTCCAGCGCACGTGTTTGCCTGTCCTACAGCCCTGCCCGATGCCTTTCTTCAGCTGTAGATGTTGCTGTCCGAGCTGATGAAAGCACACAGTGACCAGTGGCTGTCCTGAAAACCAAACACACCATGAACGTGTCATGAAGCCTTATGGGAGCGCTGTGCAAGGTTTGACGCTTGCTTTTTTCCCAAGGTGCACTTGTGCTCCTAAGTTTAAATTTAGGAGCACATTTGGAAACTTTAGGAAACTAACCATTTGTGCCTTACATATACATACATACATACATACATACATACTTAATTACATACATAATTAATTATGCATAATTTATAAATATCATGGAGCGTGACCAAATATCATGAGGCGTGACCAAATATCATGGGGCGTGACCAAATATCATGGGGCGTGACCAAATATCATGAGGCGTGACCAAATATCATGGGGCGTGACCAAATATCATGACCAAATATCATGGGGCGTGACCAAATATCATGACCAAATATCATGGGGCGTGACCAAATATCATGACCAAATATCATGGGGCGTGACCAAATATCATGAGGCGTGACCAAATATCATGGGGCGTGACCAAATATCATGACCAAATATCATGACCAAATATCATGGGGTGTGACCAAATATCATGAGGCGTGACCAAATATCATGAGGCGTGACCAAATATCATGAGGCGTGACCAAATATCATGGGGCGTGACCAAATATCATGGGGCGTGACCAAATATCATGACCAAATATCATGGGGCGTGACCAAATATCATGGGGCGTGACCAAATATCATGGGGCGTGACCAAATATCATGAGGCGTGACCAAATATCATGGGGCGTGACCAAATATCATGGGGCGTGACCAAATATCATGACCAAATATCTGCAGAGTCTCTGCAGAGGCAAGCGTTGATCCGTTGCTCGTGAATGAGTTAAACTCTTTCTATGCTCGCTTTGACTGTAACCGCGGCAACGCGACTCCGCCAAGTGGCGCGTCAGAGGAAATTACTCAGAGCAGCATCAATCACGTGATCTCTGTCTCAGAGGATGAAGTTCGAAGGGCACTCAAGCATGTGGACGTCAGGAAAGCTGCCGGGCCGGATGGTATTTCAGGTCGTGTTCTGCGGTCCTGTGCTGATCAGCTCGCCGGGTTGTTTACATCTATCTTTAATGAGTCCCTCGCTACATCTGTGGTCCCCACCTCCTTCAAAAAATCCACCATCATCCCTGTCCCTAAGAACAGTAAACCCTCTTGCCTAAATGACTATCGTCCAGTGGCTCTCACGTCTATAGTCATGAAGGTCTTTGAGAGACTCATTAAAAACACCATTTGCTCCTTCATTCCTGACACTTTGGACCCTCTTCAGTTTGCCTATCGTCCCAATAGATCGACTGAAGATGCCATCTCTCATGTCCTCCACTCCTCCCTCACTCACATCGACAGCAAAAGTGGGAACTACGTAAGGCTGCTATTTATTGACTATAGCTCAGCCTTTAACACCATAGTTCCCACCAAGCTAACCTCCAAACTCCTGGATCTCGGCCTGAATCCTTCTCTCTGCCACTGGATTGAGGACTTCCTCACTGGCAGGCCTCAGGTGGTGAGAATAGGCCAGTCCACCTCCACCTCCATCACCCTGAGTGTGGGAGCTCCACAGGGCTGTGTCCTGAGCCCCTGCTCTACTCTCTCTACACGCATGACTGTTTGTCCACACACAGCTCCACCTCTATCATCAAATTTGCTGATGATACTGTTGTCCTGGGCCTCATTTCCAACAACAATGAGACGGCATACTTGGACGAGGTGGAGCATCTAACATCATGGTGCCAGGACAACTGTCTCTCTCTGAATGTTGGCAAGACCAAAGAAATGATTGTGGACTTCAGGAAGAGACAGCAACGGACATACTCCCCCTCATGATCAGCGGGTCACCAGTAGAGAGAGTGAGCAGCTTCAAGTACCTGGGTGTAAACATCTCCGAGGACCTGACCTGGACTGCTCACATTCAGACACAGGTGAAAAAGCCAGGCAAAGACTGTACCACCTGCGCCAGCTGAGGAAATTCAGGGTTTCACCAGCTATCCTGAAAACGTTCTATTTAGGGGCGATAGAAAGTGTTTTAACTCAGTGCATCACAGCGTGGTATGGGAACAGCACCAGTCATGACCGCAAAGCCCTGCAAAGAGTAGTGCGCTTATCCGAGCGTATCTCAGGGTCAGCTCTCCCGCCTCTGCAGGACGCCTACACCAAACGCTGCAAAGGTAGAGCTACTAAGATCATCAAGGACTCTAATCACCCTGCAAACCCTCATTTCACGCTGCTACCATCTGGTAAGCGCTTCCGGCCTGATGGCCAAAACTGAGAGACTCAAGAGGAGCTTCTTCCCCAGGCCATCAGACTCCTGAACTTAACATCACGTGACTTCACGTCCAGGATAAACATCGATACACTGACATTGCACTGCACTTTCTGTTCTCGTTGTTACTGTGTAACAGCCTGTTATAAACCTGTTTGCACATTATACTCTTATACATTTGTTAACCACATATTTATAAGTCTACAGTTTACTCACTGCACAGTCTACTTCAATTATTTTATTCCACTTTATCCTTATTTGTTACCTTTTTTTTCTCTTGACTTGATTATTTATAATTCTACAGATATAGACATATATATATATATATATATATATATATATATATATATATATATATATATATATATATATATATATATATATATATATATATATATATATATATATATATATTTATAGTACTTTTTTATATCCTATTTCTATTATAATTTCTTCCTTGTGTTTTTAACTGTGAATTTGCACTGTCCATGGAGCGGACCTGTTTACATTTCACTGCCGGTTGTATATTCTGTATATAACTGTGTATGTGACAAATAAAACTCTTGAATCTTGAATCTTGAATCTTGAATCATGGGGCGTGACCAAATATCATGAGGCGTGACCAAATATCATGGGGCGTGACCAAATATCATGACCAAATATCATGACCAAATATCATGGGGCGTGACCAAATATCATGAGGCGTGACCAAATATCATGGGGCGTGACCAAATATCATGACCAAATATCATGACCAAATATCATGGGGCGTGACCAAATATCATGGGGCGTGACCAAATATCATGGGTGACCAAATATCATGGGGCGTGACCAAATATCATGGGGCGTGACCAAATATCATGAGGCGTGACCAAATATCATGACCAAATATCATGACCAAATATCATGACCAAATATCATGGGGCGTGACCAAATATCATGACCAAATATCATGACCAAATATCATGGGGCGTGACCAAATATCATGACCAAATATCATGGGGCGTGACCAAATATCATGACCAAATATCATGACCAAATATCATGGGGCGTGACCAAATATCATGGGGCGTGACCAAATATCATGGGGCGTGACCAAATATCATGACCAAATATCATGGGGCGTGACCAAATATCATGGGGCGTGACCAAATATCATGAGGCGTGACCAAATATCATGGGGCGTGACCAAATATCATGGGGCGTGACCAAATTTCATGGGGCGTGACCAAATATCATGGGGCGTGACCAAATATCATGGGGCGTGACCAAATATCATGACCAAATATCATGGGGCGTGACCAAATATCATGACCAAATATCATGACCAAATATCATGGGGCGCGACCAAATATCATGACCAAATATCATGGGGCGCGACCAAATATCGTGACCAAATATCATGAGGCGTGACCAAATATCATGGGGCGTGACCAAATATCATGGGGCGCGACCAAATATCATGACCAAATATCATGGGGCGCGACCAAATATCATGGGGCGTGACCAAATATCATGAGGCGTGACCAAAAGCAAAGAAAAAAGTGCTCGCCATAGGCATCGTGTGAACTCTGACCCTGCAGTAAGAGCAGAGTATCTCGCCTGGAGAATAGGAAGGTTTGTTAATATCAGCAGCATGATGATGGTCAAGTTTAATTAAAGGTTTGTTCACAAGAAGGCCACAAGTGTGACCCTTGACCCCTGCCTTTAAAGTTGTCCAAATCAGAGATCGACCGATATGGGTTTCTCTGTATCCGATGCCGATGTTTAGAGGTCAGGGTCAGCCGATGGCCGATATGTGCAGCCGATTTTTAGGACTGAGATCTTAAAGTTTTCACCTTCATTTGCATGCTAAAATAATGCACAACATTTCTTAACTTCATTTATTGAACACTGGCTTGAACCACATCTCGAATCTTAATTTTGTGACCTGCACGGTATTAAAATAAAATATTTATCCAAAGTCAACCAAACAAATCAATAACTGACCAAGCATTAATGAAAAACATGGCCATAAATGCCATTCCCATTCTATGACATGCTCTATATCTAATGTGTTTTTAGAACAATATGTAATGTAAAGAGACGTATAATAATGGGAGTAATAAAAAGGAATATTTCATAAGAATATCCAGACAAAACTATGTTGTCAGAGACATTCACTACAATATAAGGTCCTCTACGGAGGCAAACCCTGTTCTGGGTTTCCAGTGAATCAGCGTTTGTATTTAGATGTCCCTTCTGAAACTGCAGCATGCAGTCGGCCATCGGTCCTCTTAGCAGTGTGAAAATCAATAGCTTTATTCAATGGATTTTATAGACTGACTGTATAGCCTCGAGTTTCGCGAGCCTGCATTAGCTGCTGCTTTCTCCACCCCACCCCAGTGAAATTCTCCGATACAGGAAAAATAAAACAGAACTTATAACATTGGGGCTAATATGTTAGCAAGCAAGCTGCTGATAGTTAGGACTACAGTCCTTAAAGTTAACTGCAAGCATTGCAGCATTATGCCAGTTCCACCGCACCAATAACACGGGGCTGCCCGCGGACGTGCCTGACTTTAAATCGCCGCTACTAAACACGGATATCGACCGATGCCGATATATTAAAAAATGACAAATATCTGCCCGATATATCGGCCGCCCTCTAGTCCAAATGAAGTCCTTAGCAATGCATATTACTACTAATAATACTTAAAAAAAAAAAAAAAAAAAAAAAAAATTAGGAAATTTACAAAATATCTTCATGGAACTTGATCTTTACTTAATATCCTAATGATTTTTGGCATAAAAGAAAAATGGCTAATTTTGCCCCATTGTTGGCTATCGCCACAGATATACCCGTGAGATCAGGACTGGTGTTGAGCTCCAGGGGCACGTGTGCGTTTACTTAAGGCGTTATTACATGATTATACATGCTTCTGATCAAAATTAAATCTAAATGATTAATTTCCCATCGTCTCTGTTGTCAAGTTAAATGAAATGTTGCACTTGTTTGCAATTTGATTTTTATAAAAATATTATGTTCATTAAAACAATTCTGTGAAATTAATAAAATGTTTTAAATCTATTTTTTTGTATGAAATGTATAGTTTATTGATCTCTTTAAATAGGTTTTTAATAATATTTGAGCTCTTCGTGTCATTTGGAGCGATTAATAATAGCAATAACTATTAAATAAAAATAAAATATCTAATTTCTGTGTCTGAAATAGGAATCACTGATACAGAACGCTTAAGTGAATGTTTTAAAAAAAGTTATCATCAGTTTTATGTAATTTACAACATTTTTGTAATTTAACTACATTTAAGAAGGCGACTGAAATTAAAAACTAAAATGTGAGATCATCTTTTGAAAAACTCAAAAGAAATGCTACTACTTTGTTTATAAACACTTTAATTTTTCATTAATACAATTTTAAGCATGTTAAGGAAATAAATTAATTTTAGGATAAATCACGGTTGCAACGCGTGACATTTAATGCCACGGCCTCTTCATCTAGAGGAGCAAACAGGAAAATCACTTCATTTGACATTTTAATATGAGTTTGAATTTATGTGTACACAACATTCTTAATGTTTGAACAATTGCAATAGATATTATAATTTTTTTGTATTTTAAAATTGGCCAGTTGAAAATCCTTAAACATCATTGACCCGACTACAAATGGATCAAATATAAGAGAAGTATTTTCTGCTCAGAAACCCGGCGTATGACTCTTACTCAGCACTTCCTGCTGGAAGGCTTCTCATCTCTTTCCATATTTGCGTCTATTCAAAATATCCCATGAGCACATGCTGTGCGCTGACTTTATTTTCATTATTGATGTTATTCAATGATAACCACAAATTAACCATAGTTTTGCTTCAAATCCATAGTTTAATTATATCAGTGTTACCAGATAAGAAGAATGTTCTGCAGGAACACACACACACACACACACACGAACACACACACAACACACACGAACACACACACAACACACACACACCATACTCACTCACTCACTCACGCACACACACACACACACACCACGCTCACACTCACACTCACTCACTCACACCACACTCTCTCACACTCACATACCCACACCACACTCACTCACTCACTCACTCACACTCACATACCCACACCACACTCACTCACTCACTCACTCACTCACCACTCACTCCACCACCACTCACTCCACACCCACACACTCCACACTCACTCACTCACTCACTCCACACACCACACCTCACACTCACACCACCACACCACACTCACTCACTCACTCACTCACTCACTCACTCACTCACTCACTCACTCACCACACCACTCACCACCACACCACACTCACTCACACCACACTCACTCACTCACCACCACTCACACCACATACCCACACCACACTCACCACACACTCACTCACTCACCACCACCACACTCCACCACCACTCACTCACTCACTCACTCACTCCACCACACCACACCACCACACTCACCACTCACTCCACTCACCACTCACCACTCACTCCACTCACTCCACCACTCACTCACCTCACTCCACTCACCACCACTCACCACCACCACTCACCACCACCACCACTCACTCACCCACCTCCTCACTCACTCACCACCACCACCACCACACTCCACACTCACACTCACATACCCACACCACACTCACTCACACCACACTCACTCACCACCACCACACTCACATACCCACACCACACTCACTCACCACACCTCACTCACTCACTCACCACTCCACCACCTCACTCACCACCACTCACACACTCACATACCCACACCACACTCACTCACACCACACTCACTCACTCACTCACTCACTCACTCACTCACTCACTCACTCACCCACCCACCACACCCACACTCACTCCCACCACACACACTCACCTCACTCACCACCACCACTCACTCACTCACTCACCACCACTCACCACCCTCCACCACACCACTCACTCACTCACTCACCCCACCACCTCACTCACCACCACCACCTCACTCACTCACTCCACCACCACCACCACCACCACTCACACCACACTCACTCACTCCACCCACTCACTCACTCACACACCACACTCACTCACTCCACCACCACCACTCACCACCACCACTCACCACCACCACCACCACCACCACTCACACCCACACTCACTCACCACCACCACTCACTCACTCACACACACACACACTCACTCACTCACTCACTCACTCACCACACCCACCCACACCACACTCACTCACTCACACTCACATACCCACACCACACTCACTCACTCACTCACTCACTCACTCACTCACACATACCCACACCACACTCACTCACTCACTAGCTTAGTGAACATTGTACATTGTTCGGTTCCGGCTGTAGAGCCCGTGCATCAGGGCAGTTGGGTAACGGTGAGGTGGCATAGTCGCGGATCAAAAATCCACTCTTCTGTTCCGATTAGAACATCAAACAGGTTCTCCCCACTCAGTGACGCACCCACTGAGAATCCGGTTGAAAGTGCCCTAGTTATTGGTGATTCTATTACACGGAAAGTGAACACCAGCCACCATAGTCGCATGTTTACTGGGAGCCAGAGCAAATTTAAGTGCTGGCTAAAGCTAATCGTAAATTCTCTAAGATTATTATTCACGTCGGCACTAACGATGTTCAACTTCGCCAGTCGGAGATCACCAAAATTAACATTAAAGAGGTGTGTGAACTCGCAAGTACGATGGCAGATGCAGTTTTTTGTTCTGGTCCGCTCCCTGTTAAAAGGAGTGATGAGATACTTAGCAGACTATCATCACTCAATGGCTGGTTGTCTAAGTCGTGTTGAAAGTGGTAAGTAGACCTGACCTGTTGAAGAGGGACGGCATCCATCCTTCTTGGAGTGGTGCTGCTCTTCTCTCTAGTAATTTGGCATGTAGTCTTAAAGCTAAACCTTGACTAACTGGGGCCCAGGTCAGGAAGCAGACGGACTGGCTTACCCGACCGTCTGCTAGCTGTCTCCCGTTACAGATAAATCAGATAAATCCCAACACATAGAGACTCTTTCACCTGGATATTATCACATAGAGATAATATGTGTCTGTTCCCCAAATTAGTAAATACAAAAAACCATCAAGACCATTCAACATAAAAAACTTAATTGATGTCCAACAAATAAACAACAGATATAATACAGATAATCAAATGATAAAGCTCGGGTTGCTGAATATTCGATCCCTTTCCCCAAAAGCGCTTATTGTTAATGATATGATTACAGATAATAATCTAGATGTGCTGTGTTTGACAGAAACCTGGCTAAAACCTGACGACTACATTACTTTAAATGAGTCCACCCCACAAGATTATTGTTATAAACACGAGCCATGCGTCTGAAAGGTAAAGGGGAGGGGTTGCTGTAATTTATAATAATATCTTCAGTATTACTCAGAAGTCTAGTTTCAAATATAATTTTTTTGAAGTTTTGGTGCTTTATGTAGTGTAATTGATAAATCCCGTTTGACATTTGTGCTGGCTACTGTATACAGGCCACCAGGGCACAATACAGACTTTATCAAAGAATTTGCTGACTTTCTATCCGAGTTAGTACTGGCTGCAGATAAAGTACTAATTGTTGGTGATTTTAATATCCATGTAGATAATGAAAAAGACGCATTGGGATTAGCATTTAGAGACATTCTAAACTCTATTGGAGTAAGGTAACACGTGTCAGGACCCACTCATCGCCTTAATCATACTCTAGACCTAATATTGTCACATGGTATAAATGTTGATACCGTTGAAATTCTGCAGCAGAGCGACGGCATCTCAGATCATTACCTAGTATCATGTATACTTAATTTAGCTAAGGCTCCATCCCCTCACTTCAAATATGGCAGAACTATCACTGCCGCCACTAAAGATTGCTTTTTAAATAATCTTCCTCATCAGTTTCATCTCCTCAGCATCCCAGATAGCCTAGAGGAACTCGATTTTGCAACAGAAACTATTGACTCTCTTTTTTCCAGCGCTTTAGACACAGTTGCTCCCCGGCGCTTAAAGAAGATTAAAGAAAATAGTCCAACGCCGTGGTACAACGAGCACACCCGGGCCCTTAAAACAGCAGCCAGGAAAATGGAGCGCAGCTGGAAGAAAACAAAACTAGAGGTGAAGCGGCTGGGATGGGAATCAGCACCTTCAAATCCGAGGCCATGGTTCTCAGTTGGAAAAGGGTGGCTTGCCCACTTCAGGTTGGTGGAGAGTTTCTGCCTCAGGTGGAGGAGTTCAGGTATCTTGGGGTCTTTTTCACGAGTGAGGGAAGGATGGAACGGGAGATTGACAGACGGTACCGGTCGATGTACCGGTCTGTCATGGTGAAGAAGGAGCTGAGCTGTAAGGCTGAAGCTCTCGATTTACCGGTCGATCTACGTTCCTATTCTCACCTATGGTCATGAGCTGTGGGTCATGACCGAAAGGACAAGATCCCGGATACAGGAGGCTGAAATGAGCTTTCTCCGCAGGGTGGCTGGGCGCTTCCTTAGAGATAGGGTGAGAAGCTCGGTCACTCGGGAGGAGCTCAAAGTAGAGCCGTTGCTCCTCCACATCGAGAGGAGCCAGTTGAGGTGGCTCGGGCATCTGTTCCAGATTCCTCCTGGACGTGTTCCCGGGGAGGTGTTCCGGGCATGTCCCACCGGAAGGAAACCCTGGAGGGATTATGTCTCCCAGGTGGCCTGGGAACGCCTCGGCATTCCCCTGGATGAGCTGGAGGAAGTGTCTAGGGAGAGGGAAGTCTCTACTTAGACTGTTGCCCCCGCGATCCGGCCTGGGATAAGCGGAAGATGATGGATGGATGGATAGATGATTTAATCAAAAACATGTCTAATTAATTGAATTAATAAAAAATAACTTAATTGATTCATTTGTTTACAATATTAGAGCTCTATGATTTTTTTTTTTTTTTTTTTCTGGTAATTTTGTGTTGTGTATTTTTGTTTTTCTGGTAATCAAATGCAGGCATAAAACATGAATTTATGAAATTTGAATAAACCCTTACATTTTTTGACAAACAAACAAAGTGCTGGACAACAGAGTTTACTGTTGAAATTGTCAGTCGATCTGTTCATCTCTGCGATAAATGAGAAATCCACCATTATTTACTCACCCTCATTCTCAAAAACCCTGAGAGAGATGTTATCTCTTCAATGGATGAATATTCTGGTTGTTCTTTCCCATCTGTATTCTGTAAAGCTTGAGAATTACAACAGATCACCAGAAAATTATGATGAAAGATGTTCATAGTCTTCTGAAGTGATTCAGAACGGATTTGCTGAAATCTCGCCCCAGCGTGAGTGTGAGTAAATAATGACTAGAGTTAAGTGTGCTGTTCCTGACACTGTCAGTGTGGAAAACAGGCGATCCAGTGTGTGCAGAGATGAGAGCAAAGCCAGACTCACGTGTGATATAAACCAAGGGATGGTCTTGATGAAGACTGGCCTGTTGTTTACATTCTCCTCTCGTAGTTGAGAGTGGCACCGCTGCGCTCCATCATAAAGATCTCTGGAAATAAACACACAAGTTAAACAATAAATAGCTTTTTTTCATGCAGAATAATTATAGTTCAGAAGGATGGTATCATACTTATGTAGTTTTATTTTTAATAATTTACTCAAAATTGATTTAAGGGGTCCTATAATGCTCTTTTCACAAGATGTAATATAAGCCTCAGGTCAGAATGTTAAAAAAACACCATGGATTATTTATTATGCAATGTTTTGAAAGCCCCTATTTGGGTGGCAGCAAAACATTTTTTTTAGTTTTTGTGTGTCTCTTTAAATGCAAATGAGCTGCTGCTCCCAACCCCCTTTTCAGAATAGGGCGGAGCCTTTACAGCTGGAGCATGGAGAACCTCACACAGCGAGTAGAATTCACAAAAATGGATCATTACCAACTGTTTGTCATATTCAGAACATGTCAGTACCGCACATTATATTTTGTGAATGTGCTGGTTAGGACGAAACACTGTGGCTAAAGTTACCATTGTCTCTGTATTCACAGAGATCAGAGCTATGTCATTAGTTTTATTTTTAAGAAGTAATAAGTGTGCTTCTGAAATGTACAGGCGGTGAGCATTTTCTGGTTAAAAACAAGCAGCTCTGGTGTCTGTGAATACAGTAAGAGACGTTAGCCCCTTTCACACAACAGTACTGTTAAATTACCGCAATTTACGCCAGAACAACTTCACCAGTAAATACAAAAATGTGCCGTTCACACAAGCGACAGCTTTCCGGCTTTTTACCGGTAAGAGACCATTCACACAGCAGCAGCAAAATGCGGTAAATTCTGGGATGTCAAGTCATCATAAATATCTTTAAATGACCACTTTATCTAAATTATCTTTAATGTTATCTTGAACCCTTCCTGGTAAATTGCCGGAACCAATTTACTGGTAATTTACCAGTAAAAATGTGTGTATGTGTGAAGGGGCTAATGGCTACGTTTACATGCAACCAAATAATCCATTAGTGATAGGATTGACAGCTCAATCGGACTGAAAAGCCTTCATGTAAACACCTTAACCGATCGGATTGAGCTTGATCCGAATGTTATTTCGATCGGATTGAAAGGGGTGGTTTATTCCTTTTGTAATCCAATTGAGAGGACATGTAAACACTTGATCAGATTGAAAGCGGAAACTGAAAGGGCTGCTCATGTGCAATGATGTAATGACGCGCTGTTCTTCCTATTGAATAAAGTGTCGTATAAATGAGTGCCCTGTCATTATAAAACGATCCTTTCACTCGTGTCTGTGAAGTGGAGCAGGATAACGTCCCACCAGTCCTCGTTTCAGACTCTCATCCACAGACGGCGGGCGCGGGAATGGGCGTTGATAAATATAAGCAGCACGGCAGTTTTGTTCTATTTCAGCAGCAAAAAAAAGTTCCAAACAAAGATCACAGCAGAACCACAGCGCCTCTCACAGCAACAGTGTGTTCCTGAATCATTCAGTGTTTGAATGAATCAGTTGAGTCAAAGATTCAATGATACATTCATTAACAACTGCCTCATTCTTGAATGAATCAAGACTCAATGACTCGCTCATTAAGGCAGTCAGCATTTGAACGAATCAACTCAATAACTCTCGCTCATTCAGACGGTCCACGTTTGAACGAATCGACTCACTCATTAAAACAGTGACCTGCGCCACCTACTGGCAGTTTAGTTTCATGTTTAAACATTCTTTCCAACATTTCTTATGTTTTATTCAAAAATGCAAAATCTCATAATTATTTAATGCAGTTGTAATTTGTCAGTGTAAATTATTTAATTTGATTGGTAACAGCCCTATAGTCTTATTCTAGTTTAATGTATAGATCAGATTTAAGAATATAAACTGAAAGCTGAAGCATAGCCTATATTTAATAAAATTATGGTAAAAATATCACAAATATGCAGATTTAAATGTCAAAGCTGAGAATATTGCTTCAGAATAAATTATATTTTACAACACAAAAAAAAAAAAAAATCTAACTTTTTTTCCGGACGAGCATATTTTTTTACTCGGACAAGTGAATGACCGATACAAGCACATGAGCATGCTTAATGTCGAGCCCTGAATAGTGTCACGTGATGATGACACAGGAGCTGGCCAATGGTGAGCCGGCGTTCTGGCGTAGAACTCGGAAGTGCTGCACTGTATTTACAATGTAAACAGCGCAAGAGACTGGCACAGAAGAGAAGAGATTGTTAAATAAAGTGCTTATTTGTGTGTGTTTTTGCGCAGTAAAGTATTCTCATCTCTTCATCACATTAAGGCTGAACCGCTGGAGTCACATGGACTATTGTAACGACGTCTTTACTTCCTTTCTGGACCTTGAAAGTTGCAGTAACATTGCTGTCTATGGAGGGGTCAGAGAGCTCTTGGATTTCATCAGAAATATTTTAATTTGTGTTCTGAAGATGAACGAAGGTCTAACGGGTTTGACATGAAGAATTAATGACAGTATTTACTCTTTTGGGTGAACTAACCCTTTAAAGCTGTAAGTTTTACATCTTTGTTTGTCAGCATCTCTGTTTGAACCCTGAGTTATCTTGTTTACGTGGGTTATGCATCGGCACGGCTCCTCCGCGCGGAAGACTCTAATGTATTGAGTGTGTGTGGGTTGTCTATCAACACACCAGTTGTCAACGATGATTGTCGTTTGGACCTTTCTGGATTACAATCCGCCATCAAAACAATGTTTAATAATTCCAGCGGCTGTGAGGAAAGGCTGTAAATGATCCGCCACCTGCAGCATCCTCACATGCGATACTAGCCGGACTCCTCCTTTATGAACACAGACGTGACGTAATGATGCAAAGACGAACAGCGGAAGCTCGTGTTTCCCGTGGAAATCCACCAGTACCACTCAAATTATAACACATTATTATAAGCTTATACCGTTGTGTGAACGCGTGTGTATCAGTATATTGGATCCATGCAAATGTCTTAAAGTGACAGCAGCCTAATAAACCTGCAGCAGTCATTAATGTTAACCAAATAACAAAAGATAAAACCACTCACTGCTCTTGAATCAATAACTTACTGCCCTTGTGTATCTCTTGTGGTTTGTCAGTCATTGTTTGCGGTTTATGCTCTCGTTTCATGTTTCCTTGTTTCTCGTTTGGATTATTAAACCATAACTGCGTGTGGATCCTCTTCTCTGCCTGTCTGTATGCCCAACCGTCACAGAACGACTGACCAACCACGAGAGACACAAGGCCAATATATACACAGGCTAACAAGGGGGCGTGGTAAATTGTCATGGGAACACAGGAGGGTAACCAAAACACATGGGAGACTAATTAACATGGAAAACTACAAAGAACTACAAAACGGCACAAGACAGGAAATAACACAAAGTCTCAGGCTGGGATCATGACAGTATTTAATATATAAAGTTGTTATTTTACATTTGATTATTCTAGGCTATTAGTATCTGAATACCACGACATTTTACATTTCACTGCCGGTTGTATATTCTGTATATAACTGCGTATGTGACAAATAAAACTCTTGAATCTTGAATCGATTGGTTCTTCTTCCTGAAAGACCTAAAGCACTGTTTAATTCATTTGTATTTTTGTTCTGTTGTTGTTTTTTATCTGTAATTGCTGACTGAAATTTCTCATATCATGAAATAAGACAAAATAGGGTTCCCACGGGTCCTTGAAATCCTTGAACGTTTGTGATTCTGAAAACAAATGTCAAGGCCCTGGAAAGCTTTTGAGAATAAACACGCATAGACACAGGTCCTTGAAAGTGCTTGAGTTTATTTTGTGCAAGAAGTTTTCTGTTATTCCATATTATTCCCTCCGGTCCGCTAATGTGCCGTTACACTTCGTGGCCTGTGCATACTAGCTTGCTTGATTTACGTTAGTTACGTGCATTTACGCGTTACGTTAAGGCTGCGTGTCCACCAAAGTGTTTTTATCCAGCTGAATGAAAACGCCACGCTGTGGGCGCTTGAGAGCGTTTTGGCAGCACAGCGGTTTGTTTCGTTGAGACTCTTTGCTTGTTATGATTATAGACTGTCAAAAAATATGGACGTAGTGTCCGTGACGTCACCCGTAGGTTTTTGAACTGACAATGGGCAAAGAGGCGGGATGTGGGCGGAGCTGATGTGATGACTAACAGACAGCAGACAAACGGCAATCCACCTGTCACTCAAAGTGGCCACGCCCTTAATTATGCAGAACTTTAAGGCTTTATATAATGTAAACCAATGAGTTATAAAAAGATTCACCCCCTCACAGTCGTCATGAAGGGCAAAATTAGCCGTATAGACCAAAACCACAATTTGTCCCAGGCTGTAAACATGTTTTATTCTGCTGTAAAGTTGGGCATTTTAACATGGAGCTCAATGAGATTCTGCTCCCTTCTGGAGCCGGTCTCTAGTGGCCAGTCGATGAATTGCAGTTTAAGCCACTTCCGTATTGGCTTCAACAGAAACTGGGGGAGGAACCGCTTGGTTATGATACGGAATATCCGCAGAAGTATTACTAGTATCTCATTTCACAGATAGTTGGTTTCTGTATTGTTTTTATATAAAAATGCAGATATAATGTAAAGTATTTGCTCTGGCTCTCGTTTTAAATGATTTTGTTCTGTTATTATGTTGCTTGTTTTCATCTGTTAATGTTGTACAAGCCGAATGTGGCGATTGGTCAGGGTTGTATGTGTCCCGCCTCTCCTCCACTGTGATTGGACGGCTGGGTGAAGAGTGACAGTGATGAGCACTGTATTGTTTTCATTTTGACGTGTTTCTGATGTGGAAAGCTGACCCTCTCTTTCTCCGGGCGTTTATTTTAGGTGCAGTCTGGAGCGTTATAGGTATCGTTCTTAGAGTGAATGGGCCTTAAAGCATTAGATCACTTTAAAATGAAATGTCCTGATAGTTTCCTCACCCCCATCTCATCCAAGATTTTCATGTCTCGACTTCGGTGTTGTGCTTCTTCGCGGCGTATGATGTCATCACGTCGGAAAGGTCACATGACGCAGGTGGAAGGACCGACCCAGTGCCGAAAACCTCCATCTCATGTTCTCCTCCAACTTTAAAACCGTCCGCCATCGTTGTTTTACCTTTATTTGTGTAAAGGGCGTTTGAGTTAGTCTTTGCATGTTCGTTTTAACACTGGGGCGGCATTTCCACCTGCGTCATGTGACCTTTCCGATGTGATGACATCATACGCCGTGAAGAAGCACAACACCGAAGTCGAGCTTTTGAGGTTAAAGTATATAAATGTTTAAATGTCGTGCAGAGCCATTATGTGGAGAAAAATCCTGGAATGTTTTCCTCAAAAAAACTTCATTTCATTTCCACTGAAGAAAGAAAGACATGAACATCTGGGATGAGATGGGGTGAGAACATTATCAGGACATTTCATTTTAAAGTGATCTAACCATTTAAGGCTAACATTATATATTTCGATATGCTGTAAGCCTCGTCTAGGGCTCAACTAACGATTCTTTTCTTGTTTTCCTCTCTGGGTTTTGAAGCCGTCTTCAGCTCCCATCCGTCACGTGGACGCGTGTGTTTATATTGTGATCCCGCCTAATGTAGATTTATTAGCGTGGGATATGCGACGTGTGTAGTTCGCTCTGAAGATGGGAGGGATGTTCACACAAACATCTGTCTCACATCAGATGCGTTCAGCCCGTCCTCACTTTAAGTCTGCTGACTTTTAAGGGCTTCTGCAGTGCAACCAAGTTATTACAGCTGTGTGTGTGTGTGTGTGTGTGTGTGTGTGTGAAGTCTCAGTCGCCTCCTCGGAGTCCTTGTCTGTCCCGTGTGGGATAATCTGTGCTGATAAGGCACACAGAGGACTAAAGGCTGGCAGTGGCAGCACATGGGCTCCTGTCGGGGATTGTGATTGGCTCAGCAGTATTTCCTGCAGTGTGTGACACGCTGCCCGGCCCCGTGCCTTCGCTCCAGTGTGGCCTGGGACAGCAGACGCGCCTGCCAACCACACTTTCTGTCTTGGTCTGGTTTCGGCCGTCTCTTGGACTGAGGCGGCTCATCCTGGAGGTGACGGGGCACGTGGGATAGGATCACCGCTGTCCATTGTGTTGTGAGGTATCTGCAGGACTTCTGATTGAGCATTACAGCGAAACCTGCCAACAGGTAAACGAGAGGTCTGCTGGTCAGATTATAGTTTGCTTATACTTGATAGCATGTGTCCGTATTTTTAGGTTTTTTTACAATGATTTGTGTGTTGTCCACTCGCAAAGAATGTGGAAATTATTCTAATCTAATTCTCATCACTATAATGTGACAAATGTTTGGTTACACTTTAATTTAAGGTGTCCATGTTTCAGTTTCCGAGCAGACAACTAAACAAAATAGCATGTCATCTACTAGAGGCTCTGGCAAAATGCTGTGTGCTGCAGCCTATTTAAAAATATTTAATTAATAATCTAATTCATTTGAATTATTGTTTTAACAAATCTCTTGGGTGAATGATTCAATGACTCCCTCTTAAAGACTTCACTTTTTTCATTACTGGATGAATCAGCGTTTTTGAACGAATCTCTTGAGTGAATGGTTCAATGACTCACTCATAAAGACTTCACTTGTTTCATTATTGGGTGAATCAGCGTTTTTGAACGAATCTCTTGAGTGAATGGTTCAATGACTCACTCATAAAGACTTCACTTGTTTCATTACTGGATGAATCAGCGTTTTTGAATGAATCTCTTGAGTGAAATGATTCAATGACTCACTCATTAAGACTTCACTTGTTTCATTACTGGATGAATCAGCGTTTTTGAACAAATCTCTTGAGTGAATGTTTCAATGACTCACTCATAAAGACATCACTTGTTTCATTACTGGATGAATCAGTGTTTTTGAGTGAATCTCTTGGGTGAATGGTTCAATGACTCACTCATAAAGACTTCACTTGTTTCATTACTGGATGAATCAGTGTTTTTGAACGAATCTCTTGAGTGAATGATTCAATGACTCACTCATAAAGACTTCACTTGTTTCATTACTAGATGAATCAGTGTATTTGAACAAATCTCTTGAGTGAATGATTCAATGACTCACTCAAAGACTTCACTCGTTTCATTACTGGATGAATCGGTGTTTTTGAACAAATCTCTTGAGTGAATGATTCAATGACTCACTCATAAAGACTTCACTTGTTTCATTACTGGATGAATCGGTGTTTTTGAACAAATCTCTTGAGTGAATGATTCAATGACTCATGTTTTCTAATGATTCATAAGTCTCTTGTCTCCATCTACTGGTGTATTGATGTAACTGATAGAATCTTTATTTGAAGCCTCAAGATTCACTATTTTGAGAAATAATGATCCTGTGTGTTTGTGAAGCGGTTTAATATCGACGGCTCTCTCTGGATCAGAACACAGATCTGAATCTTCCTGTGATCGGACTCATCAAAGGTTTAATCTTTTAACGGTTAATCATGCAGCTCTAGTGTAATTATACATTCAAGTATTAAGTAATAATAATTAATTGCATATACTTACTATTGGATTAAGGTTAGGGTTTGGTTAAGGGTCAGTTGCATGTAATTATGCATCATTTATAGTAATTACTATAGTAACTACATGTAACATATAATCACAAAAAAACTCAAAAGCAAAATAACAATAATGAGAGTTTGGGAAAATGTGCTTAATTGTTGTGACTATTGTCCTAATGCAAAAATGACAATGGTCTTATAAATATGCGTCATCTACATATTATAATATTTTTGGAACTGCTGTTGTTCAGTTTGCCCACAGAGATCGTTCACCATCACCACATTCGTTCTAGTAAAAGAATGGGCTCAGAGTCTCTATTGACGTGTCTCATCTCATGGTGCTGTCATTCTCATCTCATTATCAATCAATATGATGAGTGGATTATTCGTAATGGGATGATGATGGAACCGCACGTGCCGTCCTAATCTGCCCCCGAGCTTTACATGCACACAGAGAGAAGCACAACTTTCCTGAAGCTTGGAAATGATTCATGATGAAGGTCTGATTTTACACACACTTATTCATCCTTCCCAATTGGATGATTGATGGGAGTGGTCCAAGACTCTAGGACTTTTGTCGTACTTGAACCACGAACACACAAAACAAAAATTGATTTGAGGAGTTTATGTGGTTAAAAAAGAAACAAATCCGGCCCTCGCGGGTCAAATTGACCCTCTTAGGAATTAATGAGGAATGCTTCAGTACACATAGAAAGACCTAAAAATACACAAAATTCAAACTAAAAATGCTAAAACTTTACCAAACAATGATATCATAATGTCTACAAGTGTATCTGAATGCATTCTGAAGAGAAACTGCCTTTAGGACCCAGCGGAGCAGCTCATCCGCTCCATATAGAGCCATAAGAGTCATGAGATATCATCTGATAGTATTATTTCTCCACACGAGGTCATCAGAGACACCCAGTGTGAGATATTCTGAGCTGAATTAAAAGGGTTACGCATGAAATTGTGTGACGAATGTGCTTAAATTATTATTTATTTATTATTTATTGATAACATCTAGTAATTTAAAGCTAAATAAAATAATCTTAAATAAACCTCCCCCAAAAAATGCATTTATATAAAAATATATTTCATAACAATGAAATAAGCTTACTGGATAAAAAACAAAACAAAAGTAAGTATAATTTTTTGGCTTTGGGTCATTTTGAGCCGTGAGAGAAGGATGAGCATCCACAGTACTAGGGCTGGGCGTTAACACATTCATAATTCGATTTCGATTCACAAGCTTGGGATTTGATTTTGATTCGTTTAGATTCGATATTGATTAATTGGGACCTATCAGGTACAGAACATGGCAAAAAAAAATCTAATACTGTAAGCTATACAATACATCACTATAACATTAACGGTTACATTTAAACTAATTTATAAAGGCTACTTACATTTACAAACCCGATTCCAAAAAAGTTGGGACACTGTACAAATTGTGAATAAAAAGGAATGCAATAATTTACAAATCTCATAAACTTATATTTTATTGACAATAGAATATAGATAACATATCAAATGTTGAAAGTGAGACATTTTGAAATGTCATGCCAAATATTGGCTCATTCTGGATTTCATGAGAGCTACACATTCCAAAAAAGTTGGGACAGGGAGCAATAAGAGGCCGGAAAAGTTAAATGTACATATAAGGAACAGCTGGAGGACCAATCTGCAACTTATTAGGTCAACTGGCAACATGATTGGGTATAAAAGAGCCTCTCAGAGTGGCAGTGTCTCTCAGAAGTCAAGATGGGCAGAGGATCACCAATTCCCCAATGCTGCGCCAAACATACTGGAGCAATATCAGAAAGGAGTTTCTCAGAGAAACACTGCAAAGAGTTTGAAGTTCTCATCATCTACAGTGCATAATATCATCCAAAGATTCAGAGAATCTGGAACAATCTCTGTGCGTAAGGGTCAAGGCCGGAAAACCATCCTGGATGCCCGTGATCTCCGGCCCTTAGACGGCACTGCATCACATACAGGAATGCTACTGTAATGGAGATCACAACATGGGCTCAGGAATACTTCCAGAAAACATTGTCATGAACACAATCCACCGTGCCATTCGCCGCTGCCGGCTAAAACTCTACAGGTCAAAAAAGAAGCCATATCTAAACATGATCCAGAAGCGCAGGCGTTTTCTCTGGGCCAAGGCTCATTTAAAATGGACTGTGGCAAAGTCTGGTCATCTCTGATGGGATGGGGTTCATGAGTGCATGTGGCATGGGCAGCTTACACATCTGGAAAGGCACCATCAATGCTGAAAGGGATATCCAAGTTCTAGAACAACATATGCTCCCATCCAGACGTCGTCTCTTTCAGGGAAGACCTTGCATTTTCCAACATGACAATGCCAGACCACACACTGCATCAATTACAACATCATGGCTGTGTAGAAGAAGGATCCGGGCACTGAAATGGCCAGCCTGCAGTCCAGATCTTTCACCATAGAAAACATTTGAGCATCATAAAGAGGAAGATGCCACAAAGAAGACCTAAGACAGTTGAGCAACTAGAAGCCTGTATTAGACAAGAATGGGACAACATTCCTATTCCTAAACTTGAGCAGCTTGTCTCCTCAGTCCCCAGACGTTTGCAGACTGTTAGAAAAAGAAGAGGGGATGCCACACAGTGGGAAACATGGCCTTGTCCCAACTTTTTGAGATGTGTTGATGCCATGAAATTTCAAATCAACTTATTTTTCCCTTAAAATGACACATTTTCTCAGTTTAAACATTTGATATGTCATCTATGTTGTATTCTGAATAAAATATTGACATTTGAAACTTCCACATCATTGCATTCTGTTTTTATTCACAATCTGTACAGTCACAACTTTTTTGGAAGCGGGTTTGTAAATCACACAAGTGTTTACTATAGTAATGGTATAATACATTTTCTTTGCATTGTGTTTTCACTTCATTCTTTTGGGAGTTGAGCTTCACACTCGCACAGGGATTTGTAGGATTGACAGTGGAATGGAGAAAGCATCGAGAGCGGCACAAGTTTGAGCAGTTTGCACATATATTGAGTGAAAAAACCCCCAATCGGCTGTCTTGAGCATCTAAAAACATTTAGGTTGTGCCGGAGTTTATGCTGGATTTAGTGTGTAAATCATATTGTTTACATGGCATAAATAATAAACTCATTTAATTTGTAAAGTAGTTAAACAAAATAGTAAAATTGTTATCAAATATTACGAAATTGGTACAGAGAACCAACCGTGAAGTTTTATTGCTGGTTCTGGTACCGTGACAGTGCTATCCGAACACACTTTAGTGTTTATCTTATCTTATTTCCAAATGTGCTCCAGCCTAAAGTCAACAAAAGTTCTAACTATTCTTGGAAGTGCTTGCACTTTTTTCAAGGTTTGATCTGCTTCGATGCAGAAGAGTGGCGTTAAATAATAGTTCTGTATCCAGAAAAGTGTTTTCAACACGAGCATTGTGAGGGAAAATGTGCTTGTCATATTTGCTCTGCTGCCAGGTTGCGTTTGAATCTCTGAGTTCCCATTAAGAGCAAAGTTCAGCCCAAAACAAACAGCTGTGGACGGCTGAAGCAGAGTCAGAAGCGTTGAAGCAGAGCAAGCAGGATGATTCGAAGTGGTCTGAAACGCACAAGCTGTGAGTCTATTTGTGTATTTGTTCTGCTAAGTGTTTGTAATTACATTCCGTTTGCTTAAGGCTTTTTGGTATGAAATAAAGTAAAAATAATTAAGGCAATTGCAACTTTTTATCTCAAAATTATGACTTTTTTCCTCATAATTTGTGAGAGATAGATCCACACAGATTATCAGATCATATCAGTAATTTGAAATCTTCCTGTGATACTGTAATTTCACAAACAGTGTGAGTGATCAGTGTCTTCTTTTCTCGCTTTCTTAAAATGCGCAAAGGGCTTCACATCAGCACATCACGTCTGCACTACAAGCGAGCTGCACACTGCGATACAACGCTTTAGCTCGCGTTTCGGAACATCATTCTTCAATAAAGTTGATTACTGTTTGGTAATGAAGTCTTCACAGTTTAAACATTCAAACGATTTTAAACCACTCAGTACTCAGACAGATTTCTGTGTTCTTGCTGAAGCTCAAACGTGCCGCGTAACACGAGAATGGACCTCATTGGTTCTCGCTGAAGCTCAAACGTGCTGCGTAACATGAGAATGGACCTCATTGGTTCTCGCTGAAGCTCAAACGTGCTGCGTAACACGAGAATGGACCTCATTGGTTCTCGCTGAAGCTCAAACGTGCTGCGTAACATGAGAATGGACCTCATTGGTTCTCGCTGAAGCTCAAACGTGCTGCGTAACACGAGAATGGACCTCATTAGTTCTTGAAGCTCAAACGTGCTGCGTAACACGAGAATGGACCTCATTGGTTCTCGCTGAAGCTCAAACGTGATGCGTAACACGAGAATTAACCTCATTGGTTCTCGCTGAAGCTCAAACGTGATGCGTAACACGAGAATGAACCTCATTGGTTCTCGCTGAAGCTCAAACGTGATGCGTAACACGAGAATGAACCTCATTGGTTCTCGCTGAAGCTCAAACGTGCTGCGTAACACGAGAATGAACCTCATTGGTTCTCGCTGAAGCTCAAGCGTGATGCGTAACACGAGAATGAACCTCATTGGTTCTCGCTGAAGCTCAAACGTGCTGCGTAACACGAGAATGAACCTCATTGGTTCTCGCTGAAGCTCAAACGTGCTGCGTAACACACGAGAATGAACCTCATTGGTTCTCGCTGAAGCTCAAGCGTGATGCGTAACGAGAATGAACCTCATTGGTTTTCGCTGAAGCTCAAACGCGTGCTGCGTAACACGAGAATGAACCTCATTGGTTCTCGCTGAAGCTCAAACGCGTGCTGCGTAACACGAGAATGAACCTCATTGGTTCTCGCTGAAGCTCAGACGTGATGCGTAACACGAGAATGAACCTCATTGGTTCTCGCTGAAGCTCAGACGTGATGCGTAACACGAGAATGAACCTCATTGGCTCTCGCTGAAGCTCAGACGTGCTGCGAACACGCAGAATGAACCTCACTGGTTCTCGCTGAAGCTCAGACGTGCTGCGTAACACGAGAATAAACCTCACTGGTTCTCGCTGAAGCTCAAACGTGCTGCGTAACACGAGAATGAACCTCATTGGTTCTCGCTGAAGCTCAAACGTGATGCGTAACACGAGAATGAACCTCATTGGTTCTCGCTGAAGCTCAAACGTGCTGCGTAACACGAGAATGAACCTCATTGGTTCTCGCTGAAGCTCAAACGTGCTGCGTAACACGAGAATGAACCTCATTGGTTCTCGCTGAAGCTCAAACGTGATGCGTAACACGAGAATGAACCTCATTGGTTTTCGCTGAAGCTCAAACGTGCTGCGTAACACGAGAATGAACCTCATTGGTTTTCGCTGAAGCTCAAACGTGCTGCGTAACACGAGAATGAACCTCATTGGTTCTCGCTGAAGCTCAAACGTGCTGCGTAACACGAGAATGAACCTCATTGGTTCTCGCTGAAGCTCAAACGTGATGCGTAACACGAGAATGAACCTCATTGGTTCTCGCTGAAGCTCAAACGTGATGCGTAACACGAGAATGAACCTCATTGGTTCTCGCTGAAGCTCAAACGTGATGCGTAACACGAGAATGAACCTCATTGGTTCTCGCTGAAGCTCAGACGTGATGCGTAACTCGAGAATGAACCTCATTGGTTCTCGCTGAAGCTCAGACGTGATGCGTAACACGAGAATGAACCTCATTGGTTCTCGCTGAAGCTCAGACGTGATGCGTAACACGAGAATGAACCTCATTGGTTCTCGCTGAAGCTCAGACGTGATGCGTAACACGAGAATGGACCTCACTGGTTCTCGCTGAAGCTCAGACGTGCTGCGTAACACGAGAATGGACCTCATTGGTTCTCGCTGAAGCTCAGACGTGCTGCGTAACACGAGAATGGACCTCATTGGTTCTCGCTGAAGCTCAGACGTGCTGCGTAACACGAGAATGGACCTCATTGGTTCTCGCTGAAGCTCAAACGTGCTGCGTAACACGAGAATGAACCTCATTGGTTCTCGCTGAAGCTCAGACGTGCTGCGTAACACGAGAATGAACCTCACTGGTTCTCGCTGAAGCTCAGACGTGCTGCGTAACACGAGAATAAACCTCATTGGTTCTCGCTGAAGCTCAAACGTGCTGCGTAACACGAGAATGGACCTCACTGGTTCTTGCTGAAGCTCAAACGTGCTGCGTAACACGAGAATGGACCTCACTGGTTCTTGCTGAAGCTCAAACGTGCTGCGTAACACGAGAATGAACCTCATTGGTTCTCGCTGAAGCTCAAACGCGCTGCGCGTAACACGAGAATGGACCTCATTAGTTCTTGAAGCTCAAACGTGCTGCGTAACACGAGAATGAACCTCATTGGTTCTCGCTGAAGCTCAAACGTGCTGTGTAACACGAGAATGAACCTCATTGGTTCTCGCTGAAGCTCAGACGTGCTGCGTAACACGAGAATAAACCTCATTGGTTCTCGCTGAAGCTCAAACGTGCTGCGTAACACGAGAATGGACCTCATTAGTTCTTGAAGCTCAAACGTGCTGCGTAACACGAGAATGGCCCTCATTGGTTCCTGCTGAAGCTCAAACGTGCTGCGTAACACGAGAATGAACCTCATTGGTTCCTGCTGAAGCTCAAACGTGCTGCGTAACACGAGAATGGACCTCACTGGTTCTCGCTGAAGCTCAAACGCGTGCTCGCGAACACGAGAATGGACCTCATTAGTTCTTGAAGCTCAAACGTGCTGCGTAACACGAGAATGGCCCTCATTGGTTCTCGCTGAAGCTCAAACGTGCTGCGTAACACGAGAATGGCCCTCATTGGTTCTCGCTGAAGCTCAAACGTGATGCGTAACACGAGAATGAACCTCATTGGTTCTCGCTGAAGCTCAAACGTGCTGCGTAACACGAGAATGAACCTCATTGGTTCTCGCTGAAGCTCAGACGTGATTCGTAACACGAGAATGGACCTCACTGGTTTTTGCTGAAGCTCAAACGTGATTCGTAACAGGAGAATGAACCTCATTGGTTCTCGCTGAAGCTCAAACGTGCTGCGTAACACGAGAATGAACCTCATTGGTTCTTGCTGAAGCTCAGACGTGATTCGTAACACGAGAATGGACCTCACTGGTTCTTGCTGAAGCTCAAACGTGATTCGTAACAGGAGAATGAACCTCATTGGTTCTTGCTGAAGCTCAGACGTGCTGCGTAACACGAGAATGGACCTCACTGGCTTAATCGCTTGTTAAAGTTTATTGATTGTCCTCTGTTCATTTAGTCTTTCCTGGCATTTGATAATATATTCACAACATTTCCTGTTTTACTCATTTGAAAACTGATGTTTACGTGATATTTTGAGTTTGATCAGTTGCAGTTCTATCGGTTTAGTGCAGTCAGGCGGTACGGCACTAATGCTCGGATGAGCAGGCGATGCTTCTCCAACACATTTCGTAGATGGTGTTTCATGAGGAGTGGATGTGTTTTGGCTGCTTCTCGAGGGTTGATGTAATCCCCCTTCAGTGTGCTGTTTATCCTGGATGAGTATTGATTTATCTTCTCTCTCTTCTCCCTCTTTAAATTGCCGGTCACCACATGTGTCTGATGAAAGCCAGCTCTGCAGCGCTCTGCCAATCCTCTGAAACAGACCTTCTGCTCTAACAAACCAAAGTACGACTTCTGTCATTCTAGCGCAAATATACGAGGAAGCTGACGTGACGTCACCATGCCATTTCTCTTTTTTTCTTTTGATATTTTCATAACTTGGTTATCCCTCAGTGATCAACACCAAGGATTTTTTCTACTGGGCCAGTCGGTCCATTGGTTCAAATTTTCACTCGCTTCACCACATTTTTTTTTTACATTTATTAAAATATTTTTCATTGTGTTTGACCCATGAAATATAAATATTAATAACACTGACAGCAGCAGGAATATTAGGCAGCTGTCACTTTAAGACTGAATGCACGGATCTAATACTTAAGACATAACCAACTGTGTTTACGAGGATTCTCACCAAAACATGCGTTTTGACATCATTTTGTGTGAATGTCTATTCAAGGGCAAGAAGACGTGAAAGAGAACTCAGCTGAGTATTCACACACTGTCTGAGACGCGCGCTTCGGGTGTGTGCACAACTTCTCACGCAGTGCGAGTACCGAATTGCGTTAACTAACCCTAACCCTGGTTTTAAGGAGGGGAACCACCAACTTATTTTTTCATAGCCATAATCTAAACTAGGTATAAATCACATGAAACAGTCAGGCAATAAATGTGTTATTGCAACTTTATAATACACACAGTCTTTGAACCCTATGGTGAGGGAACACCAGCCTAACATGGACTCAACGGTGTTCAAGATGAACTTAACGTAAGAGTCTTATAGGATATAGTCCACAGATGCGAAAGACAGTCTGGTGAAAACGTAGATGATGGTAAACGATGGTCAGAGAAAGTCAGCAATTAATGATTCACTGATCATTATTCGTCGATATTCGTTGCAGTGTGTACAGGCCTTTAGAGTTAACAAATCCAGATAAATCCAGCCTGGTTTAGATCAAGTTCAACGGTCTCTCAAAGCTTGGTATAAACGTTCTGTCAGCTCAGGTTTAATCCAGAGTTTGCGATTAACTCTGAAGCGCGTGCACCTGAAAGTGTGACACGTGCAGCAAACAGCCAATCACAGCGTCCGTTTGATTCACTTCTCACAAGCGAGACGGCGCAATTCACTTCTCTTCTGAAGATTGAGAGATCGTTCTGAAAATGATCATGAAATGAAATGCGTTTACAAGGCAGGAGTAAACGCTTTAGTTTGCTGAAAGATTGTCTGACTATATCAAAGCATGATGTGCGTCACAGAAATATGCCTAATAATTAAAGGTTCACAAAGAGCCCAAATGAATACACGTTGTTTAAAAGAATTATGAATGCATCTATTATACTTATATTAATATTTGGCTACTTGTCAATTAATATAATAATTTTATGAATATATTATATTAATTAAAAGTAATAATAATAATGAATATAATATAAATATAACAATTAAAAAGACGAGCAATTTTGTCTCTAAAGTGTTTTGACTCTAAGCTGCGAGAGATACAGGGGGTGTGGCTTCATTGCACCTTTGCTTGCAGCTGATTGGTCCAGTTTGGGTTTGCGATCTCTAACCCAGAATAAAACCGGCTCCAGAGCAGGTTAGCCGTGTAGTGTAAGTTACCATGGTGATGAACACGCTAAAAACCAATCCACCTTCTTGAGCCCGTTTACTCAAACTAATCTCCAACTTCCCTGGGTAGCAACTGAAACCAGCTTTGTGCAACAGGCCACTGATTAGTTCTGGAGTTTTGCTGTTTCCATAGTGTTCTTCCTATGTGACGTCTGCATATTCACCTTTATGTTTAGTTTTCCTCATTTTTATATACTATGTTTGCACACTTGAATCATCAGTAGTAGTTATCAGTGTATGGCATGTTTTGGTAGTGAAATAAACCTAGTGTCTGAATAACCTTCAGTGCTGGCTGCTTGACACACACCGACTGATCTGTGACCCATTTCAGCACACAGATAGTGTGTCTGGGACATCACACATCACACGCATGTTGAGCAGAAGGACATTACCAAATCACTAAACATTCATCGATCAGCACTTTTGTGCAGTTACTCAAGTAAAATGGAAAAGGAGTACTTAATAGGGTATCTGTACTTTTACTCAAATAAGTGATTTGTGTAATTCGTCCTGTGGAGTGATGCAAAATCCATTTCTTATCAGGCAATCTCTTAGGGACCCTTGCTGACGAGGCCCCCAGCAGGAAGGACATGTGCTCTCACGTTAGAGCTGTTGGTTTGGTTTGAGGATTCGCTCACGTCTGCTTGCTCTGGGGTTTGTGTCGCTGTTGGTATGAAATGGAAGTGAATGCCACCTGTGTCAGCTTTGCATGCTCCCATGTGTCGTGTTTCTCAAAGCTGCGCGTCTCTTTATACGTTTCCTCTGGAGAGCAGCTCGTATTCTTCCTATCACTTGCAATACATTTGACAGACAAACACAAGTGCCATCCTGTGTGTGTGTGTGTGTGTGTGTGTAAAAACAGCTGCCTTGAGTACTCAGTGCTACATGCATATTATTATTATTGTTGTACATTTTATTTAAAGGTGCACTATGTAACATTTTTTCAGTGAAATATCCAAAAACCACTAGGCCAGTGTTATATATTTTGTTCAGTTGAGTACTTACAATATCCCAGTTCCTGTTTTTAAAGCCTATTTGTATTTGGCTCAGTCAGAGCGCGGAGACATTCATGACCTCAGGACATCAGAGCGTGAATGGCGGATAAGGATATGGAAAAAAAGTTTTTAGGACATGTACTCAACGGCAATGAATTTTGAAATTAATTACATTTCTACCATTATTGGCATATACAGATGTATTGATGTCCATAATTGGAGCTCAACAAATTGCTACATTTTGGTGGATGATATCTCAAAATTCAGAACCAAATCGAGAAAAAAGCTGGAAAACGGAAGGACATTCTGCAGTATTCTTCAGGATTACCTTAAAAGCCATCCTCATATATATATATATATATATATATATAGCTTACAAGCCTTTGAAAAGTAAATAAAGTGCAGTATTGCAATTAACAATGGAGTTCTAAAAAGTGCAGCAAATGGCCTGTTCTGAACAGTTTCTTTGACAACTTTTTCAGCTTGACACTGAACGTATGAGACACATGCTTCAGTTGTGCGCGAGGTCCAGCCGTCAGGGCAACTCTCCACACTGGCCAGGGAGGCTTTTACGTGTGCCCTTGTCTGAGCGTACAGCCTGGGAATGCAAACCTTGGTGAGGGGTTGGAATAGGATAGCGGGGCTCCGTCGTTGGTGGTATTTCCAGAGTATTTCACGTTTGTGTCACACAGCTTGCAAATCACGATGCTTTTGTCTAAGTCTTCTTTTTAAACCCAAAGTGCTCCCACACATCTGCTTTTAAGCATGAAGGTGCTGGATATATATTCGCCGCCATTTTCTTGAATCTCCTCGCTCTGACTCCGTCAACAGGAAGAGGTAGACGTCTGCGTCTGTGTAAAGTTAGTAGTACGGGTAACTTGCTCTACAGCGACACTAGCGGCTGGCTGACCAAATCGCTCTTCCTGCAATGCGAACGGTTGTGAACATGGGGATTTGAATGGGACTTATGTATCGATACTCGCGGCTTAAAAATCGATACTTTCTTTGGAAAAAAAACAGGTGGATGTTTAATCCACCATTAAACATCCACCTGTTTAATGGTGGATAGTAGTGTTAAATGCATTGCGATGCATTGATTGCAGAACTCGGGAATTGCCGGCTGCGACTGCTATAAGAGCCAATGTTGTGCGGATGAAATTATCCCGTAAATGAAAAAAGTTTGGATTTCTGCATCATCATTTCATAATTGCACACATCCGTTTGAGCAAAGCCTTTTTTGGTGGATTTTATTATACAGATATTTGGAGAATATAAAAAAAAATGTGATTTTTGCAAATGTTTTTTGTTGTTTGGTCATTTTAGTTGCCCTGTATTCCCAATGCCTTTGTTTGATTGCTGTGGTTTTATTTGTGCAGTTTTGCTTTGGATGCATGCATTGGTTCACAGCTGTGCTCGCCACAGTCTCTACATCAGTGTCTTTTCCTTCAGTTCCTGTGAAGGCCAGTGGGCTTCAGTGAGAACGCTGCTCCATACACACTGTAGAGCCCGTCCATCTGTTCTCGCCGGTCTGAACCTCCCTTTGGTTTGTCCAACAGGTTGAGTGCCTTGGGCGGACACCGCATGGGCTGTAAGTGGGCAGAACATCTGCTGCTCTTCTGCTTGTCTGTTGTAGTTATGAGTTTGTATTTGGTGCAAACAGCTGGCATATGTTAGCTTATTTAATTAAAGGTGCATGTTTGACTTCAACAGCTTGTACACGCTCCGCTTCCACTGTTTCACGTACCACTACATAATCATTATGACTGCATTCACAAGGTTGCATTTGGGTTTCATTGGGTTTACTTTGAAATGTGGTAGAAACAAAGACAATTTTGCCATGATAAGAAAGAAAGATATTCTCTGTGAACTGGGAGGCATGTGGGAATATATGTGATTAATGTCTTGATGAACTTACTTTTGGGTCATTCCGTGTCAGATCAACCAAATTCAAGAAACTTCCCCGACTCAAAGACAAACGTAGTCACATCATCATATCGGCTAGCCCTAGAACTTCCTCTATTGTAAAGCTAAAAGTGCTACACAAATAAACTGAGCTTGACTTGATAAGCTCATGAAAACGGAGGGAACTCGTTCCTGTGTGTTGGTAAATGATTTGCTAAGGTGAGGTTTCTTTGTGGTTTCAGTCACCCCTGACCTGTCTCCAGAGGCTCCCCTAATTGGATCCCTTCCGCTCCCAGTGCCTCGACCCCAAGCAGTGAGCGCTGCCGTCCCCGCGGCCCCCATCCCGCGAGCTCACCGGAAGCACAGTGAAGCAGGGCACAGCGGCCAGCCGGTGCGCGGCAGCATGGAGGTGGGCATGCGTGTGGTCCGCGGCATAGACTGGAAGTGGAGCAGCCAGGATGAAGGAGAGGGGCACGTTGGCACGGTGGTGGAGATCGGCCGGCAGGGCAGCACCACCACGCCTGATAAAACTGTGGTTGTGCAGTGGGACAGCGGGACTCGAACTAACTACCGCACCGGCTACCAGGGCGCATACGACCTGCTTCTGTACGACAACGCACAGATAGGTGAGTGTGTGAGTGTGAGTGCGTGTGTGTGTGTGTGCGGGCGAGCGAGTGTGTGAGCGTGAGTGTGAGCGTGTGACAGTGAGCGTGTGACAGTGAGCGTGTGAGTGTGTGAGTGAGTGTGAGAGAGTGTGAGCGTGAGCGTGTGACAGTGAGCGTGTGAGTGTGTGTGTGTGTGAGTGTGAGTGTGTGCGTGAGTGAGTGCGTGCGTGTGTGTGTGTGTGTGTGAGTGAGTGTGAGCGTGTGAGTGTGAGCGTGTGACAGTGAGTGTGAGAGTGAGTGTGAGTGTGTGAGTGAGCGTGTGAGTGTGTGTGTGTGTGTGTGAGTGTGTGTGTGTGTGAGTGAGTGCGAGTGAGTGCGTGCAGACAGTGAGTGTGTGGTGTGTGTGTGTGTGTGAGTGAGCGTGTGTGTGTGTGTGTGAGTGTGAGCGTGACAGTGAGTGTGAGAGTGTGTGTGTGTGTGAGTGGAGTGTGTGTGTGTGAGTGTGAGCGTGAGCGTGGCGTGTGACAGTGGCGTGTGAGTGAGTGTGGTGAGTATGTGAGTGAGTGTGTGTGAGTGAGTGTGGCGTGTGAGTGTGTGAGAGTGAGCGTGAGCGTGAGCGTGTGAGTGAGTGTGTGAGTGTGAGTGTGGCGTGAGCGTCTGGGCGTGTGAGTGAGTGTGGCGTGAGCGTCTGAGTGTGTGGTGAGTGAGTGTGTGAGTGAGTGAGAGTGAGTGGCGTGAGCGTGTGGAGTGAGTGTGAGTGTGAGCGTGAGAGCGTGTGAGTGAGTGTGTGAGAGTGAGTGTGAGCATGTGAGAGTGAGTGTGTGAGTGAGTGAGTGGAGCGTGGCGTCTGAGCATGTGAGTGAGTGTGTGAGAGTGAGTGTGTGGCGTCTGAGCGTGTGAGTGAGTGTGTGTGTGAGTGAGTGTGAGCGTGGCGTCTGGCGTGTGGTGAGTGTGTGAGAGTGAGTGTGAGCGTGAGCGTCTGAGCGTGTGAGTGAGTGTGAGAGTGAGTGTGGCGTGGCGTCTGGCGCGTGTGAGTGAGAGAGTGAGCGTCTGAGCGTGTGAGAGTGAGTGTGAGTGTGAGTGCGTGGCGTCTGAGCGTGTGAGTGAGTGTGTGAGTGAGCGTCTGAGCATGTGAGAGTGAGTGTGTGAGAGTGAGTGTGAGCGTGAGCGTCTGAGCGTGTGAGAGTGAGTGTGAGCGTGAGCGTCTGAGCGTGTGAGAGTGAGTGTGTGAGAGTGAGCGTCTGAGCGTGTGAGAGTGAGTGTGTGAGAGTGAGTGTGAGCGTGAGCGTCTGAGCGTGTGAGAGTGAGTGTGTGAGAGTGAGTGTGAGCGTGAGCGTCTGAGTGTGTGAGAGTGAGTGTGTGAGAGTGAGTGTGAGTGTGAGCGTCTGAGCGTGTGAGAGTGAGTGTGTGAGAGTGGTAAACGGTTCCGTGTATGCAGTAAATTCTGTTTTTATGACTGGATTCCGTCTGTGTTTTCTGCCAGTGGCGGCGTTTCACAGAAACCTAGGGTATGGCATAAGTCCTCCTAAAACAACGACATTCCCAAATAATCACATTATATCGAAACAAAATGTGGACAAAAATCCACTAAAGAACTAAACAACAGACTTAACAATGCAAATACTGAAAGGCCCTATGAGCCTTCACTGTGAGCTGACCACACGTGATCTTTTCATGTTAAGCAGAGTTTTTTGTACTAACGGCGATTCTATGTTTTTATTTCTGTGCTGTTGAGGCTGGAACAACATACAAAGTATGACGAGTGCAGATTATGTGCTTTATTTAATGTAAAGGGATTTTAAAGTGAGTTTGATATAATTTTTTTGTGACCTTTATAGCCTTACTGAAAAAAAATATGAAAAAATGACCTCAGATCTTGAAAATAAATTAAAGGAAACAGCTAGGCTATATGTTCGAACTCAAGGTGAACAAACAAGTGTATTCTATGATAAATTGTCTCAGTATGTATTTTTAATCATGCTAAAATGGTGTAATATTTAGGATTTCAATATTGTACTTATCCATTTCGTTGTGAGTGCAGTCAGTGCGCCTGCAGAGAGAGCCCGCCCACACGCTCTTCTGATTGGCTGTGATGTTTGATTGATTGATCTCGGGTCTGTTAGGACACGGCTGTTTAAATTTGCTTTTCAAAGCTGCAAATGAGCTAACAAGCAGCATCGTGAGCTGTTTATTTGCCCCGCTTGTCTGAATGCCAGGGTATGGCAACTGCGATACGTAGACGCCGCCCCTGTTTTCTGCATCGCTGAAATGAATCCTTATGACAGTTACTTAGTCAAGCAGACAGCACTTAGACAGCAGCGCAGCAGGAATAATCAGTGGCAGCGTGTGCATTAATCAGTGTTCAAATGTGAATCACATAAAACCACTTCACTGAGGCTTTTATTGACATCTAAACAGTGATGGAGTCCGTCACATTCAGCTCAGTGACCACGTGATCAGCTCAAACGGGTGTTTGATGCATGAGCAGTGAGGTTCATCACACACCTGCTTCCATGTTTACCATTCTTTGTTTACATGTAAATAAAGCCTAAAGGAGTTTATCACATAAATGATGGTATCTCTGCACTGTGTTGTGTTCATAAACCTGAGAATAAAGCAGCCGCTCTGTTCCCATGCCCTTCTTTTTTAGATTAAATCTGAAACTGTTGTCCTATTGTGTTATAGAGTAATATATACATAATATAATCAAACTAATCTGTCTTTAGTGTGTGATGATGCTGTTTGAGCAGGAGTTCTTCTCTCTATCAGTGTCAGTGTTGCTGAACTGTGTGTAAGTCTTGAGTTTTCCTCCGGGAGCCAACACGCCACAATATTCCTCATTATAATAATCCATACGCAGAATAAAGGGGCGGGGCCTGGTTGAGTTAGTTAGTCGTGTGTTGAAACTGGTGGTTATTGTAAGGGGCGGGACATTTCCCAAACACCAATCACAACACACTGCTCTCAGAGCACAGTCTGCTTCAGAAGGAGGGGCTTCAAAGGCCACATTTACACTGCAGGTGTTGATGCACAGTTCCGATTTGGTGAGTATATCCAAATTTTTTTTTGGCGACCGGCTTACATCATCTTTTAAAATCGACCCATATCCGATATTTGCATTTACGCTATACATCGGCGAATCAGCCCAAGACGTTCTGACCCGGAAAAGGAAGTAAAACTGTGCGATATGCAATGGATGCAGACAAGATGATTATTCAATGTTTCGCTTTCCGCACTATCCTGAAAGGTCAACAAAAGCTGCTCTCGTAAGGCAGAGAAAAAAACAGGAGAGCCCTTGATCGCAGTTCGTGTCTGCCTGAGTTGACGTCATTCACCTCCGTCCCTTTTTCAATGACTTGCATTTACTGGGGAATATCCGATTGGACCGCTTACAGATGCAAATGCACGTATCGAATCATATTACCACATATGAGTGAGGCCTGAATCCGATCTGAGGATATTGGACTTCATGCATTTCTTTCCTGTCATATCTGATCTGAGATCCCACATGAGAGGGAAAAATCTGAATTGGGTCACTTGATCCATGTAGTGTAAATGGGGTCATAGAGACAGGAACTAAACAGAGCGTTACTGACAGACTGGGAAGAGAGGAGCCGCAACAATGGAGAATATGAGGAAATAATCAACATTCAAGCAGGAAAACCTGCTCTAGTAGAGCCAGAAACAACATCAAGACTTAGAGCGGAATAGATCCTTTTTAAAGTGAGCAGGATCTGTCTTCTGTAAGGTTCAGTGCTACTGTGTTACCAGAGTACATCAGGTGTTGCATCGAGCGGTCATGCTCTCCCTCCGCTGGTGGCGGTGTGTAGTGCGCCTGTGGATTCACACACATGCAGTGGCGGCAGGCTCAAACAGTTACAGCACCGTTCGGTACATCTCTGAGGTGATTTATCTC
>JAGHMJ010000030.1:898994-912804 GCA_018749465.1 Paracanthobrama guichenoti
GCGAGCGAGCGCGCGTGTGTGAGAGAGCGAGCGAGCGCGCGTGTGTGAGAGAGCGAGCGAGCGTGTGTGAGCGAGCGAGCGTGCGTGTGTGAGAGAGCGAGCGAGCGAGCGAGCGTGAGTGTGAGTGTGAGTGTGAGTGTGAGAGTGAGAGTGAGTGAGCGTGAGTGAGCGAGAGTGAGCGCGGGTGTGAGCGAGTGTGAGCGAGTGTGCGCGGGTGTGCGTGAGAGAGCGAGCGAGCGTGAGAGCGTGCGTGCGAGAGAGAGAGAGAGAGCGAGCGCGTGAGAGAGTGCGCGTGTGTGTGTATATGTGAAATGAGTATGTGAGTGAATGAGTTTATGGATTAATGTTTTGTAGTGAGATTTAAGGATGTCCTTGTTCATCAAGTGTTGTGCACTGGTGTGTGTGTGTGTGTATGTGTCAGGCTGATGGCGTCTGCAGGCGAGGACGGAGGAGGCGTGGACTCTAAAGCGGAGCTGAGCGCTCTTCTGGAGCAGTGGGAGAGGGAACAGCAAGCTGGCTCCAGCGAACTGCTCCACATCCTGACCAAGTAAAGAACAGCAGAACCAGAACTCCTCCGATATAACACACACACACACACTAGAGCTGCCAATCACAATCCATCCTGCCTTAAAGAGCTCAAGTGTCAGATAACCAAACTGAGATGATATAATCCTAGTTCTAGTTATCATTCACATTACAGTCACCTGTAATCACAAACACACACTTGATCAAGTGTTGTTCACCAGACGTCACAGGACAGGCAGGGTTTTAGAGCCGCCCGATTCCGGAAAAATTGAGAATCACATTTTCTTTAGTTTCAAATGCAGGCCTCGAAATTAACTTTTTTTTTTTTTTACTTGGGAGCACTAGGGGTGTGCGGTAGTGATAATATTTTCTGGGTTTGCTGGACTGGTGTGCTCCGCTGTCTCCTGAAGTTTATGATATTCATATTCTGTGTGGTGGTCCGTAATCAGATATCATCTTTTACAATAAGTTTAAATAGATTTTTACCTTATGGGCATTTTATAAGTCCATTTTTAAACCTAATTGTATGCATGCAGCCTGTTTTATCAATTGCATAAATGTAATAAAATTTAATTATAAGACACAATAGGGCTTACCAATCAGATTAAATAAGAATCAACATAATTCATGTTTGCAGTGCAGTGGAAACACAGAAGCTCATCTGAAGTGGATTTAAGTCATGTACACGGTTTAATGAGCTCACAGGTGACCAATGAGTAACCTGCATTTATGCATAATGTTTTGATGTTTTAAACAAAATGTTGAATATTAATATTTGAAATGATTTAAAACATGAAAAGATACTTTAAATGTGAAATTAAAACCACCCGTAGGTGGCAGCAAGTCACCGTTAATGAGTCAGTGAGTCATCCGATTCATTCAAAGTGTGGATTCATTCAGGAATTAATCATTGACTCTCTTAATCTTAGTCATCGAATCATTGATTCAACTGATTCTTTTTAAAAGCTGGAATGAATCCTTTTAGAGCCCTGCATTTTTGCCCGAGGCCGACGGGCCCCGACTTTTTTACTCCCCTAGGGCTGGGCTTCGGGACAATTTTCACGTCATACCTCAAACACGGGCTGGGCTTTGGGCCTTTTTAAGCTTCCCCTTCCCCTTTTTGTTAATTAAAAGAAACAATAAGATGTGCTGCGCTCATGGAAACAACATGAGACCATAATAGCCTACTGCAACTGTCAAGACTGGCTCGTGCAGTGTTCAGTGTCCGGCGGGGCGCGGCCGGTGTTCAGTGTCCGGCGGGGCGCGGCCGGTGTTCAGTGTCCGGCGGGGCGCGGCCGGTGTTCAGTGTCTGGCGGCGGGAGCGTGGTTGGTAAAGACCTCCATGTCTTTATTTAGATTGTGTAGCCCGTTTCGTTTGCGAGCGCTTGCAATCAGCCGAACCTTAACTTGCCAACAAAAATGCCTTTTTACTGTGGTGATAGTAGGCTACACGTTTAAACTAACATTGAGATGCTAGAAGTGTTTGATATCCATGGGTTTTATTATAGGCAGGACAAGTCAAGTGTTGATTTGAGGCTAAAGCGTTGCGTTAACTCACTCTTTGAAAAACTAAAACTTTAATTTAGCTAGCAAAAATGCTCTAAACTTTTTTTCTAAATTTTCTTAAAGAAACGAAAAGAAATATAACTACTTTGACATAAAAAACAAAACTAAACTATTTTAATGGTTACAGCAATGTGTCATAGGGAGGATTAAAAAAAAAAAACATGGGCTTCAGTCGGACTCGGGCCGAGAATTTTAATTAGCTGTCGGACACAGGCCGGGCCAGGGCCTAGATTTCAGTCCCGTGCAGGGCTCTAAATCATTTGAGTCTCTTAATCTGTCTTAGTCATTGACTCATTCAAGCGATTTGTTCAAAAACACTGATTTGTGAAGTCTTATATGAGTGAGTCATTGAATCATTCACGCAATCTTTCCTGTAGCTCAAACAATAAGAGCGTGGCGCTAGCAACGCCAAGGTCATGGGTTCGATTCCCAGGGAAAGCAAGAACTAACACAATGTAAAAATGTGTACCTTGAATGCAATGCAAGTCACTTTGGATAAAAGCGTCTGCCAAATGCATAAACGTAAATGTCAAGAGATTCGTTCAAAAACACTGATTCATCCAGTAATGAAGCAATCTGATAAATTTGATATTAAATGAGAATTTAATATGTATGTTTTTTTTTTTGTAACCCTTGAAATACTTTGGTCAGTTGAAGAATAGTCTAGAGCTCATTACACAACAGATGGTTACTTATTTCTGTTATTTGCTGGAGAGTCAGTGAACATAAACATGTAGTCTTCATTAAACGTATTCTGCATTTCAAATTCAAAGGCTTTGTTCCCTTTTCCCCAACACATTAATATTTAACCAGAAATGACGTGTTCACACAGAGATACTCTGGGAAAGGTACCAAGAGTTTCTTCTTGTAATGTCAAGTAAACGGGTTATTTATATACATCTTCTGTTTAATATATTTTAGAATGTTTTCCTAAAGGCCACTCTAGTATTAATGTGGTCATATATCTGTGATTTAACACTTCTTTGATCTCTGTAGGATTTCGGATCTGGTTGAGCGGGAGACGGAGGAGTATCATAAAGCAGATCCTGACCCGTTTGATGACCGCCACCCAGGTGATCCTGCCCTTCACTTCAGACATCATCATCATCAGCAGCAGCAGCAGTGTCTCTCGGATAAAAAAAAAAAAAAATTATAATATTGACTATAATATTGTTTTGCTCTAAAGGGCGGGCAGACCCAGAGTGCATGCTGGGACACCTGTTGAAAATCTTGTTCAAGAACGATGACTTTATGAATGCGGTAAGATTGGATGCATAATCTCTAGTGCATTGTGCGTAATGCTTGCTCATGGCCCTGGTTACACATTTTACATTTAACTAATATTATAAAAGTGTATTTGTCACTGATTACATGCTTTTCTCAAATACAGATATAATGCAACTGGACAATAGCCTGATTAAAACGTCAATAACAAAAGATAAATAGGGACTGAAATAATGCAAGAATGATTCTGCATTGATTTTGTGTAAGTGGTGATCGATTAGTGGATAATAGTATAATATATAATGAACTGACGGTAACTGCGCTGTTGACGCTCCGCAGCCTCGGAGACATCACAACACACGAGCGCCGCTCACACAGAGGAACTGCGGTAAACGTTCAAAATGTGGAGTTTTTATATTTATAACATGATACAGTTCATCACACGACCAAGAGTGCTGTTTTCCTGAATACCATCACGACTGAACATGTGACACTGCTTTCATATTACAGTTCCATAAACCATTAATTAACAAAGTCACTTACATTTTAGATGCAATATTGACTGTTTTTGTTCTATTTTAGCAGCGAAAATAGTTTCAAACAAAGATCACAGCAGAACCACAATGCTTCTCACAGCAGCAGTGTGTTCCTGAATCATTCAGCGTTTGAATGAATCAGTTGAGTCAATGATTCAATGACCCATTCATTAACTGCCTCATTCTTGAATGAATTGACTCGGTGACTCGCTCATTAAGACGGTCAGCGGTTGAACGAATCGACTCAGTGACTCACTCATTAAGACAGTCAGCGGTTGAACGAATCGACTCAGTGACTCACTCATTAAGACAGTCACCTGCGCCATCTACTGGCAGTTTAGTTTCATGTTTAAACATTCTTTCCAACATTTCTTATGTTTATTCAAAAATACAAATCTCATAACATTATTAAATTACAGCTGCTTTGTTCAGTGTAAATTATTTAATTTGATTGGTAACAGCCCTATAGTGTCTTATTCCACTCGGACAAGTGAGTGACAGATTGACTTGTCTGAAGGGCGCGCACAATAAGAAGCTCAATGTTGAGCCCTGTATAGATTTTACTAGTGTCAGTGTTATAGCATAACATTTTTCATTACTTGAAATAAATAAATGTTAACTGACATAAAATATAATTTTTATATATTGTTTTAATTTGTTTTTTATATTGAATTCAAGCTATCAAAAACTATAGTATCTCAGTGGTGCTAATATAACGCTACTATATGTGCAGAAATGGTTAGTTGCACCCCTAAAGTTTTTAAATGTGCTCCGAGTCCTGGGTCAGTTCTGACCCGCAAGTGAACTGTGGCTTTACACATGAAATTATGAGGGTTTTATGATATCTATGAATGAGATGTCTCAAATACTTTGTGAAATATATTTGTAATAATACACACGTTAGGTCTGAGAAAGACGCAACTGATCTAACAAAAACTATATCTAATGAACGGCCCAAAGGGGCGTAGAGCCGACGTTCAAAGACAAAATAGTGTAAATTTGGGAGTAAATTGAATATATTTAGTTTGAAGAAGAGTAATATTGTAATGGACTGTGTTTAGATGGATGTCCACTGAAAGCTGCACCGATGGTGACCATATTCAACACTACATCATCATACAGTGCTGCTCTTTGGCAGGTCTAATGTCTTTAAACCCCTCTAAGTAAGGCACCTTTTCAAACCTGTTTCTCTCCAGCTGGTGAACACGTACGTGATGAGCAGCCGTGAGGTGGCGCTGAACACGGCGGCCTGCCGACTGCTGTTGAACATCATGCCCGGCCTGGAGACGGCCGTGGTCTTCCAAGAGAAGGTACTGTGAGCTTCACTACGGATTCTGCAGAATCATGTCTGCGTGTGGATTGTAAGTGTGTGCTTGTGACCGTGACAGGAGGGGATTGTGGAGCGACTGTTTAAATGGGCCCAGGAGGCCGAGCAGCCACTCAGAATCTACGCCACGGGCCTGCTGGCCGGAGCCATGGAGAACCAGGACATCGCGGCCAACTACCGCGAGGAAAACTCTGTGCTAGTGAGTGCAGTGCATGTCTGAACGCTGTAATGAATCACACCGACACGTACACGTCACATCAGGGTCCCTGCGTGTCAGATTAAAAGCCATGAAGTCTTAAATGGTACCGGTTGCCCCGCCCTCGTCATCAGAGGATCAGAGATGTCACTGCAAGAGGGAGGGGATGTTATTCTCAGGCCCTCCAGGATTTCTGAGTGTTGTGTAGTTTTTCATTGAAAATACACCACAATCAACACTCTTCTAACATTTGCATTACTTTTCTGACCTCAACAACCATTGGGCTCTGTCATTTCTAAAAGGAGAACACTGGAGAATAACTTAAATATACTTTCAACCACCAAATAAAAACAAAACACTATAAATAAAACGTTTTACTGCAGTGTTTCCCTCAGGATTTTGTGAAAACGATGCATGTAAGGAGCGTTTATTTGTCATTGTAGGTCGATTGTACATTGTCCCCTTACAGTGAAGCCGCCATGTTTCTACGATAGCCCTAAAGGGACAAACTGTTCTACGGAGTGCTAGCTGCTCTCTGCGGTCTCAGACGACCACATCTTTGTCCTGTGTCGGCCACCGTAGCTTCTCTATGTGCTTCGACAGGGAGGGGTGGACGGGTGCAGTTCACAACCTCACCACCAGATGCTGCAAACTTACACCCTGCACTTTTAAACAGAACAGTATACATTTTGTGTATTTTTCAAAAATGGGCTAAAGTAAACAAATGTTTTAAACGATTAAAGTTTATACATAAAGAATTGGTACACAAGCGTTGTCAGAAAGGTGTAGTAAGTGTTTATAGGGCTAACCCTGAAACCGCTGTTACTGAATGTTCATCACAGCGTCTCCTTCACTCACTCCGATTTAGAAAAATTTCAACATTTTGGTAAAATTGCAAGCTCCTCTGATTTTGTTACATTCTGTGATCGTAGAATCCTGGAGGGACTGTGTTCTGGTTTCAGGATTACCAGGAACATGAATTTAAAACTGACGTGCACAAATAAATCTTTTATAATGAACGCTGCAATGCTGTCCATATTGTGTCACAGGTTCCTTTAATGCTGCAGAGACTGAGGGAGCTCCAGGATAAGGAGGTGGAGAGCAGGAGGGACAGCAAGCGTCCAAGCAAGAGTCTGGCTCCGCTGCTGCCGCTGGATGAGGAGACCGTGGATGGAGAATTCACTCCTCACACGGAGAAGCCAGACTCGGACGCCGAGCTGCAGCCCGCCTCTGCCGTGAGGACCATGGGCAGATACAACACGGGAATGAAAGGCCTGATGAAGCCCGCCGCGGCTATCCCGCTAGAGCTGGAGGAAACGGACAGCCCGGTGGAAGGCATGAGAAACTGGAGGAAGAGAGAGAATGGTGGAAAAGTAAAACAGAAGCTAAACTTCTCGATGCCAGAACCGGAGCGGAGCTTGAGCGAGCTGTCCAACAGCAGCTGGTCTGAGATGAGCCCGTGGGTGATCGGGAATAACTACCACCTGTTCCCACTCACACCCGGCATAGAGCAGCGCCTCATCCTGCAGTATCTCACCCCGCTGGGAGAGTACCAGGAGGTAACGTCCCATTGCACTGCTACAGACTAGGCCCGTTTCACTGATCTGAGCTCACGGCGCATGTGCTCTTAGGGTGTGTCTGAATCCACTTTTGCTAGTTTAACGATGGGAAAACGGGGTTGTCCCTCGTCTCTTAATGACTTATGGGTGTGTTTTGGGCATAACGTGCAATAAACCAATCAGAGTCTCGTCTCCCTTTCCCTTTAAAAGCCAGTTGTGCTCGCTATTTACATGAGGAGAGACTGAACGCTTCTCCAGAGAGGAATCCTTTTATTTTTTTAGGGATGCACCGATATGACAATTTTGGCCGATAACCGATAATTCTTTATATTTGAAAGCCGATAACCGATATATGGGCTGATCAATCTAAATACAAATTCTGATAAGCTGAGAGCCTGATTACAAAAACAAAAGGCTCAGCATTAAAAGCCCAAACACTTGACCATGAATCAGACCTGTACAGTGTTTGACCCAGTGTTAGAGTCCTTAACTTTCACAGTTCCCGTTACACTCCTATGGCCAGCTTACTTTATTAAAAAATGCTAACACTTTACAATAAGGTTTAACTTTTGTTAGCCTTAATGAATTCTACAGGATTTATTAATCAACATTTTCAGATCCAGTTGTTTTTTTATCATTAGCACAGGTTATTGCTGTTTGTTCGTGTTAATGCACTAACAAATGAGACCTTATTTGTAAAATATTTGTAAAAATAAAATACCTAAATAATGCAATCAAGTCATTGGACAGCATTACTGAGTCTGCATATAAACAATCACAACGCCTGTGCCATGAAACGGCCTCCGCACGGACAATAGGGAAAGGGTTTAATCAAACAATATTGTTGATAAAAGTAATATGAGAACAAAAAGTGCTAGTTATTAATTTAATATTATTTTTTATTGATATTACAGTAATAGTAAACATCTTTTATATTAGTGTTTCAAATAATGCTGCTGTTTGAGATCACGTGCTGAAGATGATCACCATTATGAAGCGCTGCGGGTTAACTCAACCAAACGCATCCTATATGAGATTAATCAGATGATTTATACTACATAAGCTTTAATATTACGACTTTATATCTGCTCATGACGTGAACTTGGCGAGTCCCAGTAGCTATCAGTGCTGTGCATCTGTGTTACCTGCACACGCTGAAGCTGCACATGTTGTATTTGAAACATGTTGTATTTTCCTTTTCGAAGTGATTCCAGTCATATTTCAAGCAATTCAAACCCATCATGGCAGATGGTGCGTCTGTCTCAGCTGAAGGAAATACATTATCTATCGGCCTGAATATGCCGGTCAAATGTTCTTATCGGATCGATAACAGTAACATCAAAAATTAGCATTTAACAGCCAATAACTATATTTTGCCGATATATCATGCATCCCTATTGTTTTTAATATTTAAACATGCATGTGTGTGTAATAATCAGAGTGTGTGTGTTGTGCACAGCCTATTGGCTCGTATTACTAACACACCCTTTAAATAACACACAAATACTGCACTATTGACTTTAGAGCAGGTTTGTGTTGGTCATCATCAGTTCCTCACAATAGCAACGCTCCATCAATGCTCCTGAACACACCTGGTGTTCAGACCAGACGCCCATGGGTGAACAGATGCGCCAGTGCATTTGATATTTAAACACCGTGAGCTGGACGTGAACATGAGAACTGCGTCGAGCTGAGACTAGCAGAACACACTTGCACCGCGCCTGGCGTCACATTGAGCCGTGTGTCTGACAGGGACGTAGGCATGTAACAACACACGCATTCATACCGAAAACTTCCGGTAGGGGTCTTTTGGTTCGGTAGTTTGGTTTTGGTTTTGGTAGTGTTGCTGTTTGAGCAGAAACAACATCTGCAAAGTTACGACGCTCAAAATTCAAAGCAAAGGGAGATATTTTCTTCTACAGAAATCTCTTTAAGGACTACAACAAACGGCTGGTAGGGACTACAACGAGTTAGTGACATCACTAACCCTAACATTTACATAACCCCGCCCCCGGGAACATGTTGAGAACAGGAAGAGTTGTTGTAGTCGAGCACATTTGGGAGTCGCTCAAGCTGTGGTCCGTCTTTCACATTTATTGATACAGTACGAACACAAACGCAATAGCATGTCATAAAGCAAGATGACATCATAAGTTATAACCGTAATTAAACTAAACTATCCCTGTTCTCTCTTCATCAGCAGATATTCTGTCTCGTCTCACAACAGTTCCCACACCAGCGGTTTATAGATTATCATGACAGAATATGCTAATCAATGACTGAAGATCGTTAACTCATAAATTCATCCTCTATCCATTCAGAAACGTCCTGTCTCATTCTACATGTTGTCTCTTTTTCTTGAGTCTCTCCATCATTGGCCGACTCCGGTTTGATCATAAAAGGCTGAACAGTTTCTGATATTTTCAGTGTGTGTCTGCGTGATGTGATCAGAGCTGCTAACATGAGCTCTTGAAGCTCCGCCCTCTTCCTGAAAGGGGGCGGGGAGCAGTAGCTCATTTGCATTTAAAGGGACACATAAAAACGGCACGTTTTTGCTTACCCTCAAAAAGTGACAATTTTAACATGCTATAAAAATGATCTGTGGGGTATTTTGAGATGAAACGTCACACACACACACACACTCTAGAGACATCATAAACGTATTTTACATCTTGTAAAAAGGGGCATTATAGGAGCGCTTTAATGCGTTTGAGGCATGTTTTCCTCATTTTAAAGATAATGAATGGGTTGTTTGTGTGTGCAGTTGCTGGCTGTGTTCATGCAGCTCGGCGCTCGTGAGCTGCTGATGCACTACATGGACCTGAAACAGACCAACGACGTCCAGCTCACGTTTGAAGCCCTGAAGGTACCAGACACACGTCACACACTCCACAGGTCAACTGAATGTTTCTCATGATCATCTCAAGATTTATCCTTCAGACTGGTTTTGAGGACAAACATAAAATGTCTGTATAGCAAAAAATAAATAAATCACACACAAAGCTAGATTTGAGTTTGTTCTTTGGTATCGGTCACATGTTCACTAATTCTCTCTCTGTCTTTCAGTATCTTGCATCTCTTCTCCTCCATAAGAAGTTTGCTGCAGAGTTTGTCGCGCATGGAGGAGTGCCGAAGTTACTGGAGATCCCGCGGCCCTCCATGGCTGCCACTGGCGTCTCTCTGTGCCTCTATTACCTCGCATACAACCAGGACGCCATGGAGCGGGTATGATGGTGTCATGATGGCAGTGTTTTATCTGGTGTAGCGATCCTCCTCTGATTCTCTGTCTGTCTCAGGTGTGTATGCTGCCGCACTCGCTGCTGTCGGAGGTGGTGAGCTACACGCTGTGGCTGCTGGAGTGTTCGCACGCCTCCGGCTGCTGCCACGCCACCATGTTCTTCTCCATCTGTTTCTCCTTCAGAGCCGTGCTTGATCTCTTCGACAAGCAGGACGGCCTGCGGCGGCTCGTCAACCTGGTATGCTCTTCTTTGTGTTTGCGTAGGGATCGTGCTTCAGAGGCAAAACCATAGGAGTTAAAAGAACACTCCACCCAAAAACATTTAGTCATTAACACAGTGTCCTAATGAGATGTGATGCGACTCCAGCGACAAGCAGTTTGTGTGTCTACACCAGACGGAGATCGCGCGCGCCGCACACAGAATCACTCGGTAGCGCAGAACACCATTTCAACACTGTGTCTGTGACTGATCAATAAAAGAGCTTAGAAACTGAAAAGTTCTAGCATATATTTCTTGATAACTAAAACTCACAGCTTCACTATTAGTAGAGAGACGCTGCCAGGTAGAAATAATTCAATGCAGTAGCTCTCTCACTAATGCTTTCATATAAATGTAACTGGGCTACTTTTATCTGTATCTGATTCAGAACGAGCAGAAACCTGTGAGAGATATTAACGACCCAAAGACAAAAGAACTGATAAACAAAGCTGTTATGCAGGAGAAATAAGCTTTTGGGCAGCGCTGTGTCATCAGCTGTGCAGAAAAACCCTGCATTCAGTCTCAGTTCGAGGTTCAGGCTTATTTGTTCATTAATGACGTCGTCATCATCGACTAGTCCCCGTCGACTTTCATCCCATAAGTCGTTCAACCCCTAACACAGAAACATGCAGGATTCATATTTAAACGGGCTTTTGCGGTTTAATAGTCACAGACACTAACAGAATAATTGCAATTGGCTGGATCAGTTACTCTTAGAAATAAATAGCTTTTTTTCTGAGGTTAATTATTCCTCACCGCGTCTCGAGACGATGTAAAGTACATGAATCTCACTAAACTTGATGGTTTTTCGAGTCGATGCGGGCGGGGAGTACTCGCGTTGATCGGGTCAGAATTAGCCTTTGAAAAGAACGTGCTCTCTGTGAGCGTGGCCGCATTAGCAGATAATGAGCTCGCTCGCTCACGACTGACATCTCCGATTACATAAACAGAGAATATTTGTTTTCAATATTTGATTTGCATTTAAAACCTGACATTTAAACATTTCTCTCATGTTTGTGTGACAAGTATTCACTGAGTTAGTTCATTTTCTGAAGAGATTCAGAATGGACTTCATTGAGAGAGAGAGAGGCTGCAGATCGCACATTTCCTTTATTTTGTGCATTGCAGACCCCTGGGAGTTATTGTAACAAGATTCGCAACGTTCTTCAGTATATCTTCTCTGCCGTAGAAAGTCACACGGGTTTGACAGAATTGTAATATTTGGGTGGAGTGACCCTTTAAAGAGAAGCGGGTGTGGCCAGAGATGACAGTCTGTGTGTTTGGCCTGCTGCTCATTCATGATATGAGGGGAGGAGAGTCCTTTGCTATCAAGTTCATATTTCTACTAAACAAATTAATATGCCCTGTTGAACAAAACAAGCCAGTCAAACCAATAAGGTTTAACTAGCAGACCACCTCAGACTGGTTGAAAATGTATTGTTTATCAGTTACTCCCCCTCATCTCATTCAAGCCCTGTTTAATCATGTTTACTTCCATCAAACAGTTAAAGTGTTTTTTTTAATTTATAATATGGCCCTTGAGTTTTGTGCCACAATAAAGGCTCAAGGGTTTAAAACGGTACAGCAGAAATGTTTTATTCTATAGTAATTCTCTTATTATTCATAGAAGTGTTAGTTTGCCTGTCTTATGCAGCGTTTGCCTCAAGTCTGCTGTGGTTTGTGTGTTGTAGATTAGCACGTTGGAGATTTTGAACCCAGAGGACCAGGGCGCGCTGTTGAGCGACGATGAGATCTTCTCCAGCAGACAGACTGCGAAACACACCTGCATGGCGCTGCGCAGGTACTTCGAGGCTCACCTGAGCATTAAAGTCGAGCAGGTCAAGCAGTCGCTGCAGCGAACGGAGGGAGGAGCGCTGATACACCCACAGCCTTATTACAAGGTACATCGCACTGCCATGTGACTAGTGCATCATATGAGAATTAGTGAAGGATCATGTGACACTGAAGACTGGAGTAATGATGATAAACTCAGCTTTGATCACAGGAATAAATCACACTTTACTATATATTCACACAGAGAACAGCTGATCTACACTGGAGGAATATTACACTGATCTACTGGAGTTATGAGCAGATAAAGAGCAGAAGAGACTCTTTAAACAATAATAAAACTTAATTCCAAACTTTTGACTGGTTGTGTACTCGGCAATATCCTGCATTAACAAGTATAATTTTGGAAAGAAGTTAATCATTCCAGTCTGCACTAAGGCAAACGTCTGCTCTGTAAGCTGGAAACGAGACGCATCAGTTGTATGTTTTTTCCTGTTGAAATGTTTGTAGGCTTGCTCCTACACCCATGAGCAGGTGGTGGAGATGGTGGAGTTCCTGATCGAGTTCGGACCGGCGCGTTTGTACTGGGAGCCTGCAGAGGTCTTCCACAAACTGTCCTGTGTTCAGCTGCTTCTGCAGCTCATCTCGATCGCCTGCGACTGGAGGACGTACTACGGCAGGTGAGGAACTGCAGGGCCCTGTGGGAACGTGTGACTGGAGTCTGCCAGAGTTACTTTGTGTTTGAGGTTTTTGTGTACGTTTTATCAAAGGTGCAAACAGTTATTTTGTTTGATGTATCGCAGTAAACATTCTGATGGCGGTCATCTTGGACTATCTATCGGTGTGAATGGAGCATCATCCAAAAAGCAAAGGTTTTGGGTTGTAGATGCAATAGTTGAAATGCATACTTGCGCACAACTGTGAACTAATTCCATGAGCAAAAGTGTCAATAACAATAAAATGAGTCAAATTCAGGCGGTTATGTGATCTCAACTGATGGGTTGGGAAATGTATGCAAAAATTTATATCCCAGTATCCTTAAGTTTGATTATGAAATGTATCCGTGTACACCTTTTTATCTCTTACTAGTTGGAATAGTTTATCTCAATACAAAGTAATCTTGTGATGCCACTCATATCGTTTGGAAGTGTTATTGCTGGTGGTAGACCGATATATTGCACAATAAATCAGGCGATATACACTGATCAGGCATAACCCCTGAAGGTGTGCTGTGGTATCTGGCACCAAGATGTTAGCAGCAGATCCTTTAAGTCCTGTAAGTTGCGAGCTGGGGCCTCCATGGATCGGACTTGTTTGTTCAGCTCATCCCACAGATGCGCGATTGGATTGAGATCTGGGGAATTTGGAGGCCAAGTCAACACCTCAAACTCGTTGTTGTGCTCCTCAAACCATTCCTGAAGCATTTGTGCTTTGTGTCAGGAGCATTATCCTGCTGGAAGAGCCACAGCCACCAGGGAATACCGTTTCCATGAAAGGGTGCACATGGTCTCAACAATGCTTAGGTGGGTGGTACGTGTCAATGTAACATCCACATGGATGGCAGGACCCAAGGTTTCCCAGCAGAACAT
>JAGHMJ010000030.1:912935-930936 GCA_018749465.1 Paracanthobrama guichenoti
CAGGGGTCAGCATGGGCACCCTGACTGGTCAGCGGCTATGCCGCCCCATACGCAACAAACGGAGATGCTCTGTGTATTCTGACACCTTTCTATCAGAACCAGCATTAACTTCTTGAGCAGTTTGAGCTCCAGTAGCTCGTCTGTTTGATCGGACCACACGGGCCAGCCTTCGCTCCCCACGTGCATCAATGAGCCTTGGCCACCCATGACCACTGTTCCTTCCTTGGAGCACTTTTGATAGATCCTGACCACTGCAGACCGGGAACACCCCACAAGAGCTGCAGTTTTGGAGATGCTCTGACCCAGTCGTCTAGCCATCACAATTTGGCCCTTGTCAAACCATTTTTCCTGCCTGATTGGTGTATATGGTCTGTGTAATATTGGTATTAGGTGAGATGTCTTTCTGTGTGCCGATATGTCAGACATGAGACTTTTATTTTGGAAGCATTTTGAACGTGAGTACCGGAGCGTCCAAGCTCCCATTCTCCATCTTCATTATTTTACGGTCTCTGTTGATCAGTTCTGTCTAAACTATTGTAGTGTTTGCTTTTCTATTATTCAACTTTTATTTTGAAACCAATTTTAAGACTTGGGTTGATTTTTGAACATGGTATACTGTGCAATCTTAGTATGTTAAACAATATTCTGCAATATAATATGCTCGAATGAGTCATTAGTTTGTGATTTGAAGTTGCATTTATTTCTACAGTGCTTTTTGTTCTGTGTGGAAAACCACTGTAAAACTCCATCCTATCGCCCACCTCTGTACTCAAGTATGCTGTGCATGTGGTTTTAACATTTATTCAAAAGAGCTGTTGCACTGTTGTGTGAAACTGTGTAATGAGCATGTGTGTTTCAGGGCCGACACTGTGAGGTACGCTCTGGACATCTTGAGCATTCTGACGGTCATTCCCAAAACTCAGCTGCTGCTGTCGGAGAACGTCGCTGTGCTGGATGAGAGCGGCTCCACCATCTCCACTGTCGGTGAGATCTGCTGTTCTGGGGCGTCTCCCAAGAGTTCAGCGGTACCGTAGTTGGCTAACAATGATTTTGGGAAGCGCACCGCTGGTGATTAGGGTTTAAAGTGCACTTGAACCACACGTGGACGTCTGTGCTTCTATCTACAGAAGCCCGATACCATTCATTCTACACTATATTAGTTAACCGTTAAATGTCGTTATTCAGGGAGATGCTTTAGACATGTTTAGTGGCACAGACATTTGAAGGTAACTTTGCACATTGTACTTAACCCCAGGTCAGCTTTATCAAATTTAAGGTCAAAACAAGTATCAAATGGTAAAAAATAACATTTTACAGGGTTTCCGTGGAGACTTTCCACGATTTAAGGCATTAATGTCTTATTTAAGATTTTCAAATCCAATTTTCAATATCATGGCATTAAGTTAGAGTGCTATGATTCAGAAAACATGGACCGAACTGTAAATAAATCAACAGTAGGTCAGACTCTTAAAGGGCCTCTTTCCTCGCCCTAACGTCGCTCAAACCCGTCAGACTTTCCCTTCTCATATAAAGCCGTCGAGTCTCTTCAGAACATCTGGAATAATCCGCTCGATCCGTATGGATCAGTTTTCCCATCTCTTTCTGAAGCGTCAGTGGAAGTTGCTTAGCTTGTCAATGGAGGACAGAAATCTTTCCCATTTCAGTACAAATATCTTAATTTGTGTTCAGAAGACGAACGAGAGTCACGTTTAATCTGGTCATTAAACTCCAGAGAAATTAAAAGAATAAACTATAAAACAAAACCATAAATAGAACAGATTTCATAGGGCCCTACATTACAAAATTTAACTTCACGCTCTGCAGAAAAGGCTGTTCTTCCTCAGGATTTGTTTTCCAGCACAAACCCAAAACATCCTTAAATCAAGACATTTAATGACATGCAAAATGAAGAAATTAAGTCTTGTTTTAAGCACAAACTGTTTAATTAAATTTGTCAAGAATATCTGTCACTGGGTGTGAACATCACTCTCATCGGGGTTAAGCTGATGTTTATGAACACATCGGCAGAGATTTGTTCTCGTTTTAATCATAAAATCACATTTCTTATCTCAAACTTTATAACCTTTTAATTTTTACAAAAAATAGCTTAGAGATGTTGGTAAGCCCCGGCCCTCCTTAGTTACTGTTGCTAACTCGGACAAACAAAGGGAGTTGCTGACTGTCTTACAGTGACAGCTGTTAGTGTGAAAACGTATCCCAAGATGCTTTGCACACAGAATGTAGCGGACCCCATCCGAATGATGGCCAAACTTTACTGATGGTTTATGAAGTTTGTGTCCTCTTTCATTAACTTTTCACCCCGTAACAAAGCATAAGAAGTGCCCATAAACGTGTCATTCACAAACACTCTCTCGCTCTCTTTTGTGTCTGAAAACGCCTCTGATAAACTGTGAGTGCAAGCTCTCTTTCACTGCCCGTAGACTATAATACCCATCAAAATAGGAGTCCGTCCTTAGACGGATAATGCAGACCGTAAACATCTAAACTCACAGAGATGCCAAACAAATTAGAAGATCCATCACAATAAAGTCTGTGACACAGAAGGACCACCTCTCGTCGAGGAGCATTCAAGTGAGACATAAATGTATAAAAGAGTAAATATTAATTTGGAAGCGATGGTTTACAGATCACAATGCAAACGGGAGAAGCCTCATGTTACGGTCGTCACGATCGCAGATGACAGCATCCAGGATCAACACTGTTCATGTACCGCAGGGTAAGATTGCATTAATTTACATTTAACCAGTTTAACATGGAGAGGCACTGACTGTTCTCGCGTCATGTCACGTCTACAGTTAGTTATTTCGGTTTGTACGTTAGCAGGGACTCACTGGATCCCTGGAGTCAGTGTTACAGTACCCCAGGCACACGGTTTTACCATTTCTGTAACATAGACGCCATCAAACCGATGAGAGCTTCAGTGTGTTTCTCTACGGCGCTGAAACCTAAAGATGTCCGAGTTTCAGCCCCTGTGCAACTGATACTCAACTGCCATTGGCTCATCTGCGTTCGAGGGGAGGGGCTTACCAATAGATGACTGTATTTTCAAACTTTGAAGTGTCACCTAATACAACTCATGTGCTTAGACATTTACAGTTAGAGTTCACGTATTATTTTTCTTCAATTTATTCCTTAAATCCTTGAGAGGGTCTTGAGTACCCTTATGAAACCTTTAAAAGGCAGTGATTGAATTACATTGAAACATGCAGCACTTACGTCAGAGTAAAAGCGCTGCTGTTCCTTCTACAGGCTGGGTGCTTTGGACACAAATATTATCAATATTTTTTTCCCATATCATACGATAATGATATTTATTTATCCATCCATCATTAATTGGGAAGGAAATGCTTTCCACATATTTGTTAGACCTTGAGAATTAAACCCTGCGGAGTAGCTACCTTTCAAAATGTAATCAAGTGTAAATATAACACAATTTACAGCACAACCTTGCATTTTTATTTCAAATGAGATTCTGCTAAACATTTAAAACATGAGAAAATATCTTGGTTGTATAATATCCCTTAGAAATAATAATAATAATAATAATAATAATACTTCAATAAATTGACAATATCACTAGTAAAAATTTAGGCTTATTTCTCAGTTAAACCCATCTTTTATTTGACGGTTTGTCGAAGTTTTGCTTTCAGTATCTGTGTATTTGAGGGTAGTTTTTCTCAAATGAAACTGAAAAGCGTGTGACGTGACCGTCAGAGCGGCTCTGGAGATGAAGTTCATGTCCTCATATTGAGACGGCGGACACTGAAAACACAGCTAGCGTCGTGTGTGTGTGTATCAGATGAAACGCCGCCTCTCAGAAATCCCTTATTAGCGACTGGCTGTACTGGTGTTTATTTCTGTTGTGTGATAGGCTGCTAGATTAATCCATTTAGAGTAAAGCAGAGCTGATCATTTATCGATGTACGTTTTATTGCAATCTCACTATGATATAGCCCTGCTCACGGTTTCAGAGCAGTTCACAATCAATGAATACTGTGCGTTAACTGCTATTGTGCCGTATATCGAGTGAAACACTTCTCAAACAAGAACAAATGTAGGGCGGGGCTTGATTGTGTCTGTGGGGAATTGATTGGATGGTGGTGGTTTGCTATTGGCTGATCTCATGTGAGTGACAGGTTGCCCCGCCCTCATCATCAGAGAAAAGATGAAGTTATTCTGACTCTAACACAATGTGTGCCAATAAATCATTGACTAAACACTGCAATATTCCATAAACCCCTCTGGCCCTCTATGGTCAAAAATGGCAAACAAAATGTACATTTTAAAATGTTTTAATTTTTTTTGCTTCATTGGAATGAGATGACGCTTGGTGACATTTGTCGTATTAGCTATGTGAACACACAAAAAAATCATGGAGATGATTCGGATATGTTAAAGGGTCGGGAAAAAAACACTTTCAGTCAGAAATTACCGACATAGGGAATGAATGGGAAATGTGCAAAAATACAAAAACTCAGAATCTTTTGGTGATACAAACCACAAATCAGACAAACCACACACATGCACACGTGCACAAACACAAATACAAATGAACTGGTAAAATTGAGCCAAAAGACTCAAATAAGAGGTTCAAATCAGATCAGGCCCAGATTTAAGCGGTGATGAAACCTGTTCATTTTGTTAAATTTGTACTGAAGTTTGATGTGTAATGCTGTTCTCCTCTCTGTTCAGGTTTGAATGTAGTAAAATTAATGCAAAAACTGACACCAAGTATAAATCCAAATCCACCACTTAATAAAATAAGTATTTGTCTAAAAACATAATTAAGTTGCTTTATATAGAACTATATAGGACTCTAGTGGTCACACCATGGCATTACATCAGTTTTTTTTGTTTTACTCCCACCAGATGGCCAAATTGTGTAAATATTGCATAGTATCATAAAATACCCTCAAAATGCTAAATAATAATCAATTGTTATTTTTTTTACATTGTATATTACGTTGGTTTACCTGGGGAGGAAAAAAAGTTACACTAAGGCTTAGGTCAGGACCATGAAGAAGCCATGTGTGACCCCTAAACGAACAGTCCCAGAGAGTCTTTGATTCCATGGTGACGGACAGAATCTGAGCTGGATGATAAATTGAGCTTGCATGGGTTTGTTTTCTGTGGACATACAGTATTACTAATTATGCCAGTATTAAATGTGTGTTTTGTGTTCTGCAGGTATGAGCATCGTGCTGGTCGTCGCAGAGGGTGAAGTGTTTGTAAATGATGCCGAAATCCAGAAGTCAGCCCTGCAGGTGATCATAAACTGCGTCTGCGCTCCAGACAAACGCGTCTCCAGCATTGGCAAGTTCATCTCGGGAACGCCACGCCGCCGTCTGCCACAGAGCCATCGCGCCAGCGAGAGCGTCCTAGCCAAGATGTGGAACGTGGTTCAGTCGAACAACGGTATAAAAGTCCTGCTGTCCCTGCTGACCATAAAGATGCCCATCACCGACGCGGATCAGATCCGTGCCCTCGCTTGCAAAGCCTTGGTGGGATTAGCGCGCAGCGCTGCAGTGCGGCAGATCATCAGCAAGCTTCCTCTGTTCAGCAGCGGACAGATCCAGCAGCTTATGAAGGAGCCGGTGCTGCAGGACAAGCGCAGTGAGCACGTGCGCTTCTGCAAGTTTGCAGCAGAACTGATCGAGCGAGTGTCTGGAAAGCCCTTGTTGATCGGTACTGATGTGTCGCTGGCGCGGCTGCAGCGGGCTAATGTCGTGGCACAGTCGCGCATTTCCTTTCCCGAGAAGGAACTTCTGCTGCTGATTCGGAATCATCTTTTGTCTAAAGGTCTGTCAGACACAGCAACAGCGTTGACGAAAGAAGCCGAGTTACCCATGGGGCTGCACGCTCTGGCCCACGCTAGCGTGCCGCCGTTCACTCCCGTTTCTGTGGCCACGTCTCCTTCTCCTGCCGCCGGCATCCCACGGACTCCTCGGCTCACTAATGGAGTTGCGGCCCGTCTGGGTGGCCACACCCCCCACACACTTCCTCATCACCCCCAGCCACGCCCCTCCACCTCACAAGCTCCGCCCCCGCCATCCCCCGCGGTTTCTCACAGCAATGGCTCCCCTCTCATCGGGCGTATCGTGTTCTCGCGGGAGCGGCCGTCACCGTGTGCCACCACAGGAGGGAAGAGGCCGAAAGTCTTGAGGCAGAAATCAGATCATGGTGCTTTCATCCAGAGTCCGGCCATGAAAAAGCAGCTGGACAGACATCTGCCCTCTCCACCCTCTCTAGACAGGTGTGCTAGTCTTTATTAGGGGTCAAGCACCGAAGGTTCATAGGCTCATATTGTAATCGTTAATGTTGTTATTCTTCCACTCTGGGAGTCTATTGCAGCCCATAGAACCGCTTGCGGGAAGGTTATGAAATTTGGCACACAGCCTGAACATTAACCATGGCAATTTTAGCGTCTCTAACTCAATTGCTCTAGCGCCACCAGCTGTCCAAAGTTGCACTCATGTTTATGCTAATAACTTTTGAACCATAAGTGCTAGAAACAAAATTTGTTGAACAACTCCTAGGCCGTTGCTTAGATTTTCATGAAAATTTAAACGGATCATCTTTAGATCTTGCCAACAAAAAATATGGAATTCAAACCATTTTTGAATAACGTGTGAACGGATTTGACGAAAACCACACCAAAATGGATGTGAGGCTATATCTCTGCAATACTTTAGAGTATTCTGGTGTGCATTATGACAACCATGACCTGAGGTTACCTGCACAGTTTCAGTGCGGTGCCACCTAGTGGTCAGGGGATATGAAAGATAGGCTATCTTATTTGCAACTTCTAAACTGTTTGGTGTAATAAAACTGGTCTCTTTAGAATCAGTGAAGCATCAAACGATACCCAATTTTGTAATATTGGCTATTTTGGGTGTTGGCCACTTTTAATTCAGTCATAAAATGCTAGATTTTCTGAACGCATCGTTACGAAACTCTGTGTCTTCGGCACCATGGCCTGAAGGTACTCAAACGTTGCAGTGCCACCCTGTGGTCAAGAGTTATAATGGAATTTCCAAAAATGCTAATAACTTTTGATTAAATTATCCAATTGTAATGGTCTCAATAGATTCCTTGGGTCATGCTGAGAACGTAGATGCCATTTTTGCCATAGTTGGCCAAACTTCCTGTCTGCTATTTTGATTTTCTTTAAAAACCTACTTTTTTGAACTCCTCTTAGACCACTGGTATCGAATCGTATCATCTTCAGACAATGCCAGCAAAAAGTTATGGATTTCGTGTCGGTAGACGAAACCGTTTTCGTATATATACCGCATCAACAAATTTGAGGCATGATGCCAAAGCGACTCTGAGGCTGTATCTCTGCAGTGCTTTGGCATATTGGCACCAAACTTTGCATGTCCGTCACCTCACTCTGACCACACCACATCATTTTGGTCACAGCGCCACCTATTTGTCAAAAGTAAAACCATTAAATCTACTAGTGAATGCAACAATGAGCGATTAAAGACATATTAAGAAGATTTAGGCAAAATGGCTGAAATTATAAAGGGTGTTTATATCTTGTGACGCTTAAATGCCCTTCTAACATCAGAAACTATTGGTCAGTGGAAGGATAGGTGCTATTATTCCTGAACACTAGAAGCAAACTGTAAAGAAATTATTTAGAGGAGTAATTTAATCATGTCGTCTTGTTTCTAGTATCATAACGGAGTATTTACGCGAGCAGCACGCGCGCTGCAAGAACCCGGTGACGACGTGTCCTCCCTTCAGCCTCTTCACTCCGCATCAGTGTCCAGAGCCCAAACAGAGACGGCAGGCGCCCACCAACTTCACCCCTCGACACACGCGCCGGGTCGTCTACCCCAAATACGGCGGGGTTGATGGAGGCTGCTTTGACCGGCATCTCATCTTCAGCAGGTGCAGATTCAGATTTCTGTATCCACAGGATGGGTTCTTGCAAATTTGACTGTTTTGGTCATGTTCTTTCACACAGATATTGATTTGCTTTCTCATTTTGATGAACCGATAGCACTCCTTAAATCCCAAGAATCAGTCTTTCAGTCTGTGTTGTAAACTCTACAGGAGCCCCGTCTGCCGTGACATTACTGTAATATTACAGATTAAAATTAGCAACTAACATTTTAAATTATACACAAGGTAGTTATCACAATAACTACGATATAATAACTTTTTAATGACATTGTTTCTACTCCTATTTGTCTTTTTGAAATGGAAACATTTAAAGGGTGTCTGTCATACATTATTCAAACATGCATTAAATATTAAAGAACATTATATTAAATATATGTAATATAGTGCATATGAATTGAAACGCTCCTAGAGTCACTGAATGTCTTTTCTGAGGTGAATGTGGCGTCACGTGACATTATTGTTCTCCAGCTGTTTTACTGACGTTTGACATGACATGATTGATGTCAGTCAGTGGTTCTGTATCTTCTGACACACATTTACTGACTCAATCTGAAAGCTGAGACTTTAAAGTATCAAATCTTATTGTGATTATTGGATGGGAGGAGCTACAAATAACATTTAGGGATGTTTTGTTCATTCATCAACTGAAAACTGCACTGAAAGTTTGAGCTTGGGTTGAAGAGTCAATATTGGTTGTTCAAAATGAAAATATTTGTTCTTTCAGCTTGCCAATGAAATGCTGTTTGTGATTTGTGTTCAGGTTTCGGCCGATCTCTGTGTTCAGGGAGGCTGAGGAGGATGAGAGCGGCTTCATGTGTTGTGCGTTCTCCGCGCGAGAGCGTTTCCTGATGTTGGGCACGTGTACCGGCCAGCTCAAACTCTACAACGTGTTCAGTGGACAGGAGGAGGCCAGCTACAGCTGCCACAGCTCTGCCATCACACACCTCGAGCCCTCCAGAGTAAACACACACTCACACACACACTCTAAAGGGGGTCCAGATTGTTGTGGACACACCCGGGGGCTGGTTTCTTGAATGAGTGGTACGAGACACTCAGCAAGTAAACGCATTTCTCAGTCTGAGTCCGAGCTCGCAAGTAGCACTGTTTTGTCCGCTTTTGGTACGTTAATGTTTCCCTAAAATCTAGTCCTGCCACCTTGTGTTGACATTGTGAAACTGCACGATTTGTAAATTATGCGTGGTGGGCCACATATAATATATTTTAATAGATAAGCTGCCGTTTGAAATTCATCCCCGGGCCGCATCTGGCCTGCGGGCTGGACTTTGGACATCCCTGCCCTAAAGGCTCCCTGCAGGAAAACCGCAGACTTGGCAACAGTAGTCATGACAACGATGTCACGCAGGAAATCTTTTTAAATGTCTTGCCTTATTTTGGACCATCTCCAAAAAATACAAAATATTGTTTAATATGCATTTATCAAAGTAGGAAATCCACACTTTTAATCCCTTACACACAATTAGTGCCCTTGCAATATGAAATGGAGGCGGATCCAGACTTTTGAGAAGTGCTGGTCTAGATGTTGATGTGTTGTCTTTTTTGATAGGACGGCTCCCTGCTGTTGACGTCAGCGTCTTGGAGCTATCCTTTATCAGCGCTGTGGGGGATGAAGTCTGTGTTCATCATGAAGTGAGTTTGCATGCCCATAAGCTGTTAGCTCTTACTGTTGATGATGTTTTTTAATCTGTGAACTCTGTTTCTAGGCACTCATTCCTAGATGATCATTATGTGGAGTTCAGCAAACTCTCTCAGGACAGAGTCATAGGAACAAAAGAACACATCGCACATGCAAGTCGCCTTTTAATTAAGTCTCAAACATTAGAGAATCATCTTATTCTTATTCAGGGCAGTGCTTAATAAAAACATGCAGAATCTACGAGGTGCACGTAAACTTGCCATGCATCTTTGTGTGTTTCTGCAGATATATGACATTCAGACCGGACAGAAAATCCTGACGCTCAACAACCCCGACCTGGCCAACAACTACAAGCGCAACTGTGCCACGTTTAACCCCACGGATGACCTCGTGCTGAACGACGGCGTCATGTGGGACGTCCGCACGGCTCAGGCCATCCATAAGTTTGACAAGTTCAACATGAACATCAGTGGCGTTTTCCATCCCAATGGTTTAGAGGTCATCATCAACACCGAGATCGTATGCTTTTCTGCTCAGTGAACCGGGGCTTGTTTTATGATGCAGTTTTTGTTCATGGGTTTTCAGTTAGGGATGCACGATATATCGGCCACCATATCGGTATCGGCCGATACATGGCACATGATACATGTGGTGCTCGCCATATTATTTTTCCACACCCAACTTTGGCACGCTACTCCTCCCGCACCGTTTTTCATAGACCCATGAATTAGGTGTCAAATCGACCGGACTATTGAGGAGAGGTGTGCTGTATATTTTCTAAGCGTTCGGACCTACGATGTTTGCACAGTGGGTGAAAAAAAAATCCCATAGACTTACAATAGCGGACTGTTCTTGTTTTTGAATTTTACACACACACACACACACACACACACACACACACAAATGACTCCTCTTATAAAGCAGCCAATAAGTAATGACCTAAAATCTTCATAGACACACCCTAGTAACAGCACCCTAGCAACCACCCCATGGACTTCCATTGAAGATAGATGAGAGGGATATAAATGAATCAGAACATCTTGATTTGGGCAGACAGTCTATTAGTTTAACCCTGCCAACTGTAGCCATGCCCTAGCGACCATTGTCGAGCACCCTAGCAACCCAAACCCAAAGAGGGATATCTTCAAATCTGAATGTCATGGAGTCATTGGGGTTTATTTCTTTCATACTGGCGATCAGCCTTTGAAGTATCACTGGCAGCTGCCGAGTCACTCCCTACCAACCAAACAGAGTATCTTAGCAACCATTTAGCAAGATCCATCTCTGCATCAGAATACCTTAGTCATGGGGATTGGCTCTTTTGACTCATACTAGCAAACAGCACTTCCACCATGCTACACATGCTAGCAGTGAATAACTACATGCTACTTGTTATTTGTAAACAATAACATTGTAAGAAGTAACATGTACATGTTAAAAACTATAAAAACTCCAAAATAACCATCTGTGACAACTAGCAGCTGCCTAGCAACACCCCATCAACTACCCAGAACACCCAAGCAACGCCCTAGCAACCACACAGAACACCCTAGCAACTGCCTAGAAACACCCTAACAACCGAGTGTTGAGTGTTCCCACTGCAAGCATCACTCTCATTTTCTTCAGGAAATGTACTTTCTAGTTTTTAGTGTTTTCAGCCAAAAAGAAAATGTATTAATGTATAAATAATGTATTTCTTTCAGCAGAGACACTTCAGATGCGCACTTTGAATAATTTGAGTTCAGCGCAAGTCTGTCATATCGGCTGCATAAAATCATAATGAAAACATCATAATTGTGTGTTTGGGACATGAAATTAACGGTGAGACTTCTGTTTTTGTAATCAGGCTCTCAAAAATTATGTAAAAAATCTGGGTTTATTTAGATTCATCTGCCAATATATCTGTTATCGGCTTTCAAATATAAAGAATTATCGGTATCGGTCATGTTTTCATATCGTGCATCTCTAACCTCTATAATCACAGTTAACCCTACCCAAACCGGTCCGAACCTCACCCGCATCCACAAGTGTTTTACAGTACAGCATCAGCACCATAAGCACATTATAACTGAGTGTTCATTTAGTCTTTGATTTGAAGTGCACAGTAGTTCAAGACACTGAGTGTGAAGTGTGACCCAGTAGGTCAGTGCCCATTAATGTAGAAAAAGGATGCTGTTTATTTGGGGGAAGTCTTCCCGGGAAACGCGGAGATTCTTGAATGGTGAACCTTTTCTTGCTGCATTGTTTGCTTTAACTGGAGCTCCAGTGGGATTTGAGGACGTTTCATCTTCTTCACACTGTACCAGCGCTCGATCAGTGCAGGATTGTTTTCAACAACAATGGAACCGTCATTTATGGAGGTGAGGGACAAACATGCATTGCATTCAGATCACTTCCTTTTTTTCCTGCCTTAATGTTTCCAGTCTTTAATGCAGTCTACACTTTTTTTCTTACAATTACAATTTTTTCTTTAAATCAATTTGCAGTCGAGTATTCAGACCCATAACTCCTTTGGCTTCAGCAATTACAGCCTCTAGTTTTTTTAGAGCTTCTATTGCAATCCTGGATTTGGGGATTTTCTGCCATTCTTCTCTGCAGATCCTCTTAGTTGGGACTGTCTGGATGTTTTCCTAGCTTCTCCAGAGAAATTTGTTTGGGTTTAAGTCTTGGGGCCCTATTTTAACGATTTAAGTGCACGGCGCAGGAGCTCTTAGGGCATGTCCGAATCTGCTTTTGCTAGTTTAACGGTGGAAAATGTGGGCGGCGCTCCCGGCGCATGGTCCAAAAGGGTTGTCCCTCGTCTCTTAATGAGTCATGGGTGTGTTTTGGGCTTAATGTGCAATAAACCAATCAGAGTCTCGTCTCCCTTTCCCTTTAAAAGCCAGTTGTGCTCGCACCATGAGTGGATTCACTATTTACATGAGGAGAGACTGAACACTTCTCCAGAGAGGAATCCTTTTATTTTTAATATTTAAGTGTGTGTGTGTGTGAGAGTGAGATAATCAGAGTGTGTGTGTTGTGCACCTCCTATAGGCTCATATTACTAACACACCCTTTAAATAACACAGATACTGCACTACTGACTTTAGAGCAGGTTTGTGTTGGTCAGTGGTCAGTGGTTTTCAGTTCCTCACAATAGCAACGCTCCATCAATGATGACACCTGGTGTTCAGACCAGACGCCCATGGGTGAACAGATGCGCCAATGCGTTTGATATTTAAACACCGTGGAGCTGGACGTGAACATGAGAACTGCGTCGCCTGGCGTCACATTGCGTGTATGATTGGGCCCTTCTGTTGTGTTTCTGGCTCTACTAGAGCAGGTTTTCCTGCTTGAATGTTGATTATTTCCCCATATTCTCCATTGTTGCGGCTCCTCTCTTCCCAGTCTGTCAGTAACGCTCTGTTTAGTTCCTGTCTCTATGAAGCCCCTCCTTCTGAAAACCATACTGTGCTCTGATCAGTTGGCTGGAGCGTGTGTTGTGATTTGGCGGTTATGGTAAGGGGTGGGACATTTCCCAAACACCAGTTTCAACACTACTAACTCACTCAACCAGGCCCCACCCCTTTATTCTGCACAAGAGTTATTATGAGGAATATTGTGACATGTTGGTTCCCGGAAGAAAACTCAAAACTACAATTGAGGCGTTTCAGGAGTTCAGGAACACTGCACTGATCCTGCCCAAACAGCAACACCACACACTAAAGACAAAATAGGTCTTCTTTAAGCACACAACAGTGGCTTATTGACGACTAAGACTGGAGGCCCTATCACACACACGGCTCAATGTGAGCCAGGCGTGACAAGTGTGTTCTGCTAGTGTCAGCCCGATGCAGTTCTCATGTTCACGTCCAGCTCCCGGTGTTTAAATATCAAATGCACTGGCGCATCTGTTCACCCATGGGCGTCTGGTCTGAACACCAGGTGTGTTCAGGAGCATTGATGGAGCGTTGCTATTGTGAGGAACTGAAAACCACTGACCACTGACCAACACAAACCTGCTCTAAAGTCAATAGTGCAGTATCTGTGTGTTATTTAAAGGGTGTGTTAGTAATATGAGCCTATAGGAGGAGCACAACACACACACACACGCATTTAAATATTAAAAATAAAAGGATTCATCTCTGGAGAAGCGTTCAGTCTCTCCTCATGTAAATAGTGAATCCACTCATGGTGCGAGCACAACTGGCTTTTAAAGGGAAAGGGAGACGAGACTCTGATTGGTTTATTGCACGTTATGCCCAAAACACACCCATGACGAGGGACAACCCTTTGGACCATGAGCCAAACGTTTTTCCAGTCATTAAACTAGCAAAAGTAGATTCGGACACGCCCTAAGAGCTCCTGCGCCGTGAGCTCAGATCAGTGAAATGGGGCCCAAAGACTTTGAGGGCATAATATTTCAACTTTAAGGTGAAATTAGACACAAAATTTGTGTGTTTTGTAAGTGTGTACACACACCAGCGGCGACTCAGTCCTGTCTACTGTTGTTCAGTGCTCACAGTCTGTTTATTCTGCCGATATTGTAAGTGTAAATTGCTCTGGATGAATACAGTTTTTGTCTGATGTTCTGGAGTGTGTTGTAGCCATGTTGCAGGCTGACGATGAGGATGACATGATGGAGCAGCAGATGAAGAGTCCGTTCGGATCCTCCTTCAGGACCTTTGATGCCACTGACTATAAACCCATCGGTACCTTCACTCTCTGCTCTCCATCTCAGTTCATAAGCATTCTTCAGCTTTTACAGAAGAATATGATATGATCCGTCTGATCAGAGTATATATCTTGTGTCTTGTTAGTGTAAAGGCATTAGTCGTTTGCATTTGCAGAGACCAATCAAACCTATTTAGGACTGTTGTGTGTGTGTGTGTATTTGCTACGATCTTCATGATGGTCTGTTTGCTTTCTCAGCCACCATTGACGTGAAGAGGAACATCTTTGACCTGTGCACAGACACAAAAGACTGCTATCTGGCTGTCATTGAGGTATGTTTTGCGTTTTAAAATTCAATTTAAAATTTGAGATTTGTCTTGTTCAGTTTGATGACAGTGCACAAAATTATCTTCTCGAATGTGAATTCTACAAAGCTACAATGTCTCGTGTGTGTGTGTGTGTGTGTGTGTTGTGTGTTACAGAATCAGGACTCAATAAATATGGACACTGTGTGTCGATTGTATGAAGTCGGTCGCCAGAGACTTGCTGAGGAGGAAGAGGATGAGGAGGATCAGGTGAGGCTGACGCAAACCACATATTTGAAATTTCAGCTGTTTGGTGGATGTTTTTGATGGAATGAGCCATTCTGGGAATTCTCAGTTGTGCACTGATGTACAAGTTTTTTTTGTGTTTTTTTTAAATGACATTTATTTTAGTTTGACCATTTATCACTGTCCTTTTGACCTTTCAAATATTTAATATCTGCAAAAACCATTTCAATGTACCTCTGAAGTGATGCAGTTCTTGTAAAAATAGACTTGAGCTTCATTCAGAAGGTTTTGCAGAGAGGCACAGATCTAGAAACCACACACAGTTCAACAGCTTTACCCGTTTTACATTTTTATAGTTTCTCTGGCATTCAGGAATGAGAGCGTCTATTTTTCTACTTCTCATTTTACATCAAACTTGGTCATAAGACATCAGAGTCATTTGTTTCATTCAGGAGGAGGACGATCAGGATGAAGAGGATGACGATGACTCCGATGATGACATCGATGACATCGACACAGACCCACTGCTGGCCGAGCTGGAGAACGAGAATAACGGGGAGGAAGAGGAGGAGGATGGCGAGCACGACTTCTCTCCGTCTGATGATGAGGAGGTGGCTCGTCTTCTGGATGAAGAGGCAGATGATGATGACGATGATGACGACGATGACGACGATGATGATGATGACGATGATGACGATGACGATGATTCTGATGACAATGAGCGAGATGTGGAGCTTGTGCTAGCCAACAGTGAGTTTGACATTTATCCCCATTTAATTACTTAAGTATTATTCGGGTCCAAGCACTGAGAGTGTGATGGCACCTCTTGTATCCGTTAGTTTTCATATCCTCCTTGCACTCTTGATGTCTATGGCAGCCCATAGAACCATATGGTAAAAAGTTGTGAAATTTGGCACACAGATAGAGGACTAATTTTAAAATTTTAGTTTTAATGAAGATGATTGAAAGTAAGTCTCAGATGCTCAAACACAGTTTCATTGCGGCAGTTTGCGTGTTGGCTGGCTTCACTCATTTGCGGCGACACATATTGAAGTAGCACCGTCATATCTGACTACAACATGTCATATAGCCTATAACACGCTCACATGTTTATTTTAACAATTTGCCAGGAGTAAAATGTATGTATGTGGTTTACACAACCAGATGCATTTACACTTGTTCGGTTTCACCTGAAATGCGTCCCAGACCATCTTCTGAATTGGTTTGAGTGATCGGATTTAAATGCGATTTAAAATCGGATGTAAAGGCCATAACTCTCCCAGCTGCGCTGAAGGAACGCTCACTGCTGCCGCTGGACACTGAACTCCGGCTGCCGGACCCCGAACTCCGGCCGCCGGACACTGAACACTGCACTACTGCTTGATTTGAATGCCTGTTGCCCTGTCGATTACAATAAATGGTTCTAAAAAAATGTTGTTTGACTGTTCAGTACTGTTCATATTACCATTAAAAAGCAGACATAAAAGTAACTCAAGTTACTTTCCCTAGTAACTCATTACTTTTGATATACAGTAATTGGTAAAGTAATTCAATTACTTTAAGAAGCTAGTAGCTGTAATTACTAGTTTTCAGTAACTTGCCCAACACTGATTATAGCGCTTTTCTTTCTATTATAAAACGGACAGTTAAAAAGATTAAGAAGAAATTAATTGGAATGGGAGTAATTCACTGATTCCGTCGCAATAAAAGTCCCGCTTCCCACATTTATTGGCGAACAGAAAAATGAACCGGTCATTGCTGATAATTTAAAAAATGCCATATGTAAATGGCTTATGGAGTAAATCAAGCTTGACAGATACTGTTAGTTTGCTGAAATGACACTCTCAGAATGCGTACATTTAGAATAACTTGAGACCTTTTCTCCCACCGCTATGGAAGTTTGTTGCAATAAAAAATAAAAGTAACTGCGACTTTATCAATCCTGATTAGAGATTCTGAGGAGCAAAATGTCAGAATCAAGTCATCAAACAAACAAACAAATGTGCACTTAAACAATGAATGTTTTCTTAATGAACAGTTTCATCTTGTTCACTTTTGGCCTCTTGGTTTTCTTAACTCAAGGCCGAGTTCCTGCTTGTTCTTCACTTGGGGGTAAAAACAGGTTTGAAATGCGTGACCAGCAAGTGCTGTGCTTTCCTCTCAATAACAAACACCACAAAAATGCCAGTGGTGAGAGAACTGCTGTTCAGAAAGCGTCTGATCATAGTGATGTGGATATGTTTGCTCCAGCTCTGAGATTCATTCTCCAGCCACATTTATTTATACAGCACTTTATACAATAGATTGCTTTAAAGCAGCAGCTCTACAGTATTAAACATCAGAGTCCCTTTCAATTAGAATCACAGCTTCAGTTTCTACTATAAAGCGTCTCAGTGTGTCAGGGCTCCAGGCTGCGACCAAATGGTGGCATTTTGCAATATTTTTCCTGCTGGTGACAATTTAGTTACAGGTGCATCCACCACGTGCCCAACTGATAAGAGCTGCCATTCTTGTTACATATGAGAAACATCAAATCAAAAGAAAGCAGAACCGAACCGTGCTACTTGTTTGAGCTGCGCGGACAGTTTCTCAGCTCAGAGCAATAACAGACAGCACAGCGCACTCTCACACAGGCCGATCTCGATCACATGACACCGTTAATACACAGTGCTGGAGGTCCAGTGAGAGAGTTTGAGTTCACCACAGAATTAATAACATCAGATCTGGAAGCTTTCGGCACAGAATTCTCTTTTATAGACCACAGAGATCAGATCAAACAGAGCTGATGTGGAGACCAGGAGAAACATTGAAACCCCTGATCTCCACTCATGGCTCAGTCACAAATCACCAACATTCACCATGATTTACTGTAGCGACTCCACATGATTTACTGTAGAGACTCTTCATGATTTACTGTAGAGACTCCTCGTGATTTACTGTAGCGACTCCATGATTTACTGTAGAGACTCCATGATTTACTGTAGAGACTCCATGATTTACTGTAGAGACTCTTCATGATTTACTGTAGAGACTCTTCATGATTTACTGTAGAGACTCCTCGTGATTTACTGTAGAGACTCCACATGATTTACTGCAGAGACTCCTCATGATTTACTGTAGAGACTCCTCATGATTTACTGTAGAGGCGACTCCGTGATTTACTGTAGCGACTCCGTGATTTACTGTAGCGACTCCGTGATTTACTGTA